>VWZT01010678.1:0-55678 GCA_013397055.1 Pachycephala philippinensis | reverse complement strand
AAAAAAAAAAAAATTAAGCACTACAGGGAACTGTGTCTTGCAGATGCATTGTATAAATTGGATTAAATTGGGCAAATGGGCAAAGAGAATCCATACTCTAGATTACAAGGATAGGTAATGACAAATATCCTAGCTTTCTCTGAACAGTTTAAACTATGTCTAACATTTTGATATTGAAAAGTAATAGGAGCTAGGTACATTTGTAGTGTACCTGCAATGCACACTGCTCCTTCATTGTCTGAGGCTAAATTGAAATGTCCAGTCTGTATTTATACCATTTTCACCATGTACACAACCTGGTTCTTGGATCAGATGGGGTAGAATTTCTCATAACCATCCTTTTTATCATGTAGAGAGCCCTGGCCAGGACTAAAGAATCCTTTGTGCTACTACAGTAGAGAATCTCACAAATATATGCTTGTATTTTAAACTATTTTAGAAAAGGCCTGATGCAGCTTGCTAAAAGTGAAGGCATGGCAAAGTTGCAGCTTTTGCCTGTTCAGTGGTTCTGCACCTTCAAATAGGCCATTTTAATTTCTTAAGCTTAAAGTAGCATTGCTTGGTGCCATGCTGGGAACTAGCAGTGCTGAACTGCCCAGCAGGCTTTTCGTGGGGCTGCCAGCACAGCCTCATGATACAGCAGAGTTCTGGCTGAGAGCAAGTCCTTTGCAAATGCACACCCTGACTCCTGTCCCTTCTGGATTACAAGGTTCTTTTCCCCTGGTCCTAAGCCATCACAATTAATAAGCACAGCAGTACATATAACAGGAGTGCAATTTGCAGCCTGCCAGACTTGATGTTTTACAGCCCAGTGACAAGTACATGGCATATTTATAAGGGCATGGCACAGGCTCTGAGCACAGAAGACATCACTGGGTATCTTAGAAGACTGCATAACAAAGAAGAGGAGAATTCGGGACCAAACTGTAAAACAAGGACAGTGGCAGAAAGCATCTTGGCAGAAAACACCCATGTTTCCCCACGGAAAGAATTAGCTGGCTTGGTCCAAGTCAGAGCTGTGTGGATGACCAGAAGATTAAGTGTCCAAACTGAAACAGGGAATGAATTAACTTGGCAAACAGATTTGAACAATTATACAAATAATCTTAATTTTGAATGCTAGCGTTCCCAGGCTATGTAAGCTTGGAGTCCTGAGTTTACCTTGATCTGGAGAGAAAGGGGAAGGCCTGTGCACCTGTTATGATTCTAAACCAAGGTCAGTTCTGCTCTTCATGGATGCAGAAAATTAAGCATACTCAGGACCTAGGCCCTACATACTCAGAAGGTTTTCAACTCACTTACAACTAACTTTTGATGCTGCAAGTGGCATTTTGGTGTAATTATCAGTTGTCATTTAGGAAGGAGGAACATTAAGTTTCTGTGCTTTCCTGGTTGGAAGAGGGTTGAACCACACCCTTTACATTCCAGGGAATTTCTATCTTCATTTCAAGGATCTTGAAGTGCTCACCGTCCACAGATATGTGTACAAAAGTCATGATATTAAAGAAAAAAGGAATTTTTTTTAAAAAAATTGAACACGACTCAGGCTAAAAGAGAATTCTTTCTTGGAGAGAACTGTGAGTTGCACTTGTTAAACTGTTATTATAAGACATCATACCTTTAAGTATAAAATCGCCCACGAAAGAAAATGAAAAACACAGATTAACAAGAGTAAAATGTTTGAGAAATACAACACCTTATGGATTATCCTTACCTCAAGAACTGGAGAAAGTTATGGAGATTTAAGAGGACTTTCTTTTAATCCTAACCAAAGACAGGTGTGTTTCCATCATTGCTTTCTGATATTTTGTCCCTCTCACCTTTCTGCTTCATCCCCTACTTTATTATTTCTATTCATTTTTACATAAACAAAATATGCTTAATTAGATTATTGTCACAGCAAACCAGCCATGAAAAACCTTATTGTCAGAGTTATTAAAAGACAGTGTGACTTTAAAAATAAAAATAAATTATCTTTTTTTTTTAAAACTTTTAATGAGCATAGAAGTCAGATGAAATTCATTCATATGCTGCAAAAGCCAATTCTGATAATAATTAGGATTTTAAGTTGCTTTATTTGCATGCATCCTCTCATCTGGAAACATTCCAAAGGACTGATTAGTTTACTATAAAAGTCTAATCTGGAATAGTCATGGAAGGAATTATAAAAATAAAGCTAACCTTGATGCCCTCATGTGACATTAATTACAGTTGAAACACACCAGTTATGCCTATTAACATGTGAAAATGTAATCATTCAAAAATCCTTGTGCATTGCAACATTTTGAACTCAATCATTATGTTCGACATGGAAAATGTTAGACAAATCTTTCTATGTTGAAAGTAATGAAAAGCAGTTCCGTGCCCAAGGCAGGAATCACAGAGTTGGTACATTTTTCTCATATGAACTATTTAATCTCTTAAGCTTAGAATTCACTTGAGAAAACAGTTATGAGTATGGCAACTATCTTTGTCAATTAATGCATTTTGGATGAAATTAAACATATCAGTGTATGTATCCATAAGCCCAAACCCCTTCAAAATGGAAATGTACTTCAGGTTTTCTGGTTAGAAACAAGTACATCACTAGGGATATTAAAAAAAAAAAAAGTAGGGAATGAATTCCTCTTTCTATTCTGCTCATATATGCAGCTTTTGCTGCAGTCATTAAATGGTAGTGTCTTGATCCATGAGTCTTCTTTCCTTCTTTCCTTCTGCTTTCTGCCTCATGGGAGATAGGAGTGGGTGAGGGCCTGGATGGGTGTTTGGCTGCTGGCCAGGGTTAATCCAACAGAATAACCAGAGAGCCAATGCAGCTCAGCACACTGGAAATGTGCACACTGAAGTGTGGTCTGTATCCCAAACTCTTGCACAAACAACTTCCAGCTTTCCCTGTTAAACTATATTGCTGAGAGGGGTTTTTCTTGGCACAACCAGAATTCTGCGCCTTCTTTTCCAGTTGTGCCTGGAGATGCTGCTTCCAGGGGAGCCACAAGTAAAGAACATGTACATACATAAGGCCCCTCACTGATCTGTTCATGTCCCAGGTGGCCCCTGGGGCCCTTTAGTGTTCTTTCCCATAAAAAGGCAGAAAAGTTGGGTATTAAGAAAACTGATTTACCATATATTTCCTGTAGTGAAATAATTGGCTGACTTATATAACCACAGTTATATACCAAATCTGCCAATTATTTCACTACAGAAAATACCTCAGCAGTGACCTACTATCATATGGACTTATGCCATAACACTAAATATGCCAACTGTATTTTGGTTTGCCGACAGCCATATTCTGAGCTGCCTCAAAAAAAAAAAAGCATAACCAGCAGAGGTGACTCCACCCCTCTGCTCTTGTGAGAACCCACCTGCAGTCCTTTGTGCAGCTCTGGGGACCCCAGCATCAGTACATGGACCTGTTGGATTGAGTCAAGAAGAAGGCCACGAAGATGCTTGGAGGCCTGGAGCACCTCTCCTATGAACACAAGCTGAGAGAGTCAGGGTTGTTCAGCCTGGACAAGAGAAGGCTCCAGGGAGACCTTATAGCAGTCTTCCAGTAGCTGAAGGGAGCCTAAAAGAAAGAGGGAGTTTTTACAAGGGCATGGAGAGACAGGACAAGGGGGAACAGCTTCAAATAAAAAGAGAGTAGGTTTGGATTGGATATTAAGAAATTCTTCACTCTGAGGGTGGTGAGGCATTGGAACAGTTGCCCGGAGAAGTTGTGGGTGTCCCATCCTTTAAGGCTAGGCGGGATGGGTCTTTGATCAGCTTGGTCTAGTGGAAGGTTTCCCTGCCCATGGCAGGGATGTTGGAATTAGATGTTCTTTAAGGTCTCTTCCAAAACAAACCATTCAATAATTCCATGATTTTATGACTATGACTCTGAAGGCAAACTGCAAGCAAATCACAATGATTTAGTGATACAGACACTCTAATAGCATCTTCTGTTTGGAATATCTGCTTCTGTAAATTACTTAAAGATTTTTCATTATGGTATCTCTATTTCAATTAGTATATTGCTGATTAAATTTTAGTGCCAACAGAAAAGAAGAGCTTTATGTTTGTTGTTCTCTGGGTAGCACTTCAGGTTGAAATATGCTATAAAAATTGTGCTGAGGTTTTCAGGCCAAAAAAGGAGACAGAAATAACAGAAAAAGGGAAATCCTGCCAGTCTGAATTTAGCAACACTCTTTGATCAACTGCTGTCATCAACATATAAATTTTAATTCAGAGCTTTGAAAGGTATTCTAAAATTCTACTATATTAAGTGAAAATTGACTAGAACTATTAATTCAGTTATTGATTTTCAAATAGATAAGAAAATGTAAAATTGTCAAAATCGGAGAGTTAAGTCCCATTAGTAGTGTCTGCTGGTGAGAAAGTGGTTGTTTCAATAACCATACATGAAAGTTGGGCAGGGAGAACTAAATGTTGAAAGAGTCAGAACAAGCTTCATATATCAATGGCTAGTAGGGTAGTGGGTGAAACAAGCTGCTGCAGGGGTGCACTAGAGCCAGTCTCCTCCAGCCAGGACAGTTTGCCTTTAGGTTCTTCATAAGTGCCCTAAACTATTTGTTCTCTGAAATCTTGTGCTGTTGTTAGGGTTTGGGTGGCTCCAACAGTCACGTGGGCGGGAAGGAGTCCATACACCTGCATCCTCTAACAGGGATCTGCTCCTTTTCAACACACAGGGTCAGCTGCATAACAACGTTACCGAATTAACAATACATTTTCATATATCAAATTGATACGCAGCAGGTCCTTAGAAACCAGTTGGAGATTGTTATTTAGACACAGTATTTGTTTTATTGTGATGTCATAACTAATGCTTTAGCAGAACATATCTGTTCTCTAGGGTGAAGACCTTGGTAGAAAAAAAAGTATCTGGTGTATGGTTCACACATCCCCTGCCCCCTAGTTATTCTGGAAAATGCTTATGCCCTTTTGAGAGACAATATGTTTCAAAATTAAAATCTAAGTAAGAAAAGAAGAATAAGTATCATATTAGGACATAAATAAATAAATAAATAAATACTATATGTGAATACACAAAAGTGGTGTAACAGTTTGTTGAGCAAGTTCTAGTCAAATCAAACCATACAAATATGAGTTATACACTTTTTTTTGTTTTGTTTTTCAGAAGAAAATCCTTATTTTTCCTCTCGAAATGCCAAGGGAGATAATTATTTCGCTAGTCCACCCGAAGCGAGCTTGCAGTTGAAGAACTGAACAGCAATGCACCTGTGGTTCCTGCCCCAGTGCTGCAGCACCTGGCTGCGAAAGGAGGTGACGGCTCTCTTGCGATCGCAGCACTCCTCCTGCTGGTGAGAAACACCCGAGCGGGACGCAGCCCTAGGCACAGGCTGGGGCACACTGATGGTGCAGGGGACAACTTTCAAGAAGACTGGGAATAATGGCCTCATCAGGGAGACTGAAGCTGGGAAAAATCCAAAGGGTGTGGGGAAATGGGAATAAAATAAAAAAGAGTTAGGTAGAGATGAGAGGAGTGCCTTAAGCAGGGAGAGGTCAAGGCCCAGAGGAAATTAACACCAAAGGACAACGGTACAGAAAGGCTGTACAAGACTTAAGATCTCTAATCAGTATAACTCCAGTCTGTCAAAATAGGTGTAAAGTCCACTGGTTGAGACTGCCTTTTCAGTGGTTAAGTCAAAAAAAGAGAAAAACTGTTTTTTTCTTGCCAGTCACTCTTCTGGGACAATTAAAAGGGACCTCTGAAAAAAATCTAAAATTCCAAATCTGTTATCACACAAGTTGCTAAAGAGATAACACAATTCAGATACTAGAAAAGAAATTTCACAGTGAAGCTGTTTTAGCAGTGGAACAGCTTGCCAAGGGAGATGGTGAAATTTCCATCATTAAAGGTGTCAAAGATGTCCTTGTTTGGACATGGCCGTGAGCTACCTGTTTTATCTTCAACAGTGCACTTGCTTGAAGCAGAAGGCTTGATGGAAGACCAGCAGATGTCTCTTCCAATCTATATCATCCTGTGAATGTAATATGCATTTTCTGGGGGAGCTTCCAGTTTCTATTGGAAGAGAAGAAAATCTAAAACTTGCATGCACCACAGTGAAGCAGACAAAAGTTCGTCTTAGTCCTGGCATTTCTTATCTTCACAGCCTTGGTTTGATAGCTTCTAGTAAGAATTCTTTTAGACCCTTTTCAGTCACAGCCTTACACTTCTTAAAGCCACATGATCTGTGCTCTGTTTAGGTGTTGGGCTGACTTGGGGCTGTGCAGCAGAAAAGGCAGCGTTGTCAAGACCATGTTCTGATTCATTGCAGCTACTCAAGTCAGCAAAGAAAGCTTTGTAGGAAGAAAAGAAGTTTCATTGAGGCCTGGAGAAATAGATCTTATCCATGTTAGTCTCTCTGAACTCAACACACTGCCTACTCAGTGTAAATTTTTGTCAAATGCTTTCCTAGTTTTCAATATATACATCTTCCCATCCAGGATCTATTTTATGGAAGTGTTTGGCACAGGACAACAAAGCAAATGCATCTAAGAGTTTTTACACAAGCAGAGATTAAGTGAATTTAGGATCACTCAATATAGAAAAGAAATAATTGCGTTAGACAGCATGACAAAATGTATAAAGCCATGATGCCCTAAAAAAAGTGGATAGGGAATAATTCACTATTTTCTGCAAGTACTATAGTAAAGATCAAAAGAAATTATCAAGCTGCAGATCAGAAGCAAGCAAAGGACTTCTTCCACAAAAAGTGTAGTTAAACTATAGAATTCTTTGCCCCAGAAAGCACCCCAGAAAGCCCTACATGCCCGAAATATATATGATTCGTAAAAGTGATTAGACAAATCCAGAGAAGGTCGTCCATCAAAGGTTATTACAATGAAAAAGGCAGGTATAACCTTTGACTTGGGAAGTCCCTCAAAGAAGTGATTTAGTGTGAGAACGTCCATTTTGCCTGTTGACTTAAGTGCACCCATGCTAACTTTTGTCATCTATTCACAAGTGACTACACAAAGAGTCTGGGCAGATAACAACTGGCGTGTGCCTAACAAATAACAGTGTTATCTGCTTTGACCAGATGCAAAGATAGATCCTATGATTTAAGTGCCCCGTCACTTTACAAAAAGGATATGACATTGAAAAACACACTTACTGTGTTGCCATGAATTCAGTCATACTGAAGCCCAGGCCTTGGAGTCCTGGAGCAGAGCCAGATATAATGTTAAAAAAATTACATGAGGAAATGTGTTATCAAAATAGAAGTACCAGATTTGGGTGATTGAATTTACCACTACATCCAAAGCATTTCCTGCTCTTTCTTTTACTGAAGTTACAACTTGGGTTTGTCTTTTTTATTTACAGAGATATAACTGAAGGATAATGAAACATGTGGTTTGTTTTCACATAACAAGTGGGTTTCCTAGTATTTGACAGAACAGTATCACTCTATGCTAGCCCTGTTCTTATTCTCTTTCCCCAAACTTTCAGTTTTGGCTGCTGATGTATGTGAAACACATTTTTGTATTCACAGTTGGAACAGTAACTGTCAGTTTTACTGAGGGTTTTCCATTACCACTTTAGTCAAAAATTTACTAGCATTGCAAAGAAATAATTAAAATGCCTTCTCCTAACTTTTCCTCCTATATTTTGGGGCAGCAGAAGTGTTGTTTTGCCTGAGCAACAACAGCTTTCTGCATATGCAAAAGCTGTCGCAACTTCAATATATTGGAGTTTAAAAATTCCTATTCTTAGTATGAATGACTTGGTATTTTGATATCACGTTCACTGCTCTTGCTGCTGCTTTGAACAATTGCACTGCACTGTCTCCCCAGCTCAGCAGCAATATTCCTCTTGAAGTTCCTCAGGGACAACTGGTTTGTAGGGATTAATGAAACTAGAATGTCTGGGACCTAACAGCTGCAGAAAGAATCTAGAGGGAGTCCTTGTCTCTTCTCTGAGGTATAAGGACTGCTTTTAAAAGAGGGTGGAACTATGGATAGATGCCCAACGTCCCTCTTATTAAAAAGTAATGAAAATTGAAAATTTAACAAAGGAACAAAAATGCATCCCAGGAGGTGCCCTTTTACATTTTTGGACTCACATGTCTTCTTGTGAGTCTAGCCCTAGGTGACAAAAGGGCTCATCTCTGACACTGGCTGTTCAAAAGCTCACGGAGGCAACACATTGGAGATGTGGACCCCCACACAGGGGTAGTTCAGATCTGTAGCAAACCAGCCATGGTAATCAGCACATCAATGACATCCCATCATGCTGCTGACTGCAGTGCTGCTTCTCATGCCATGCTTTGCTCCCTGGCAATATCCTCCAAATGCCAATGCCTCCAAAGAATCTGCTGGATGTTCCCAGCTCACTTATTTCATAGGGTCATGGGCCAGTAGAGAGCCCTGTCTAAAGTTGTGTGGGAACAGTTTTTCTTCTCTTTGCTGGAACAAAGGTGACATATTCTGAAGCTTTTCAGACAGTTGTTACACCTGCAGGATTCAGAAAAGCCAAAACCTGGTCATATTGGTGGTCTCATGCAGGGCAGACAAGACCATGGTGGGCTCAAGAATAGTGCCTCATTCTGGCATGGATGTGAATCCAGGCATTGCTGTACAGGGTATTCTCTGAAGAGTGCTTCTCATGCTAGCTCCCGGAACCCAGGGAATGCATCCCAGAGTCCTGAAGGAATTGGCTGATGTAGTTTCCAAGCCACTTTCCATGATACTCAAAAAGTTGTGGTGGTCAGCGGAAGTCCCGGGTGACTGGAAAGAGGGAAACATAGTACCCGTTTTTAAGGAGGGAAGGAAGGAGAACCCTGGGAACTACTGAACTGGCAGCCTAGCCTCTGAGCCTGGGAAGATCATGGAACAGCTCCTCCTGGAAGCTGTGCTAAAACACATGGAGGACAGTGAGGTGGTTTGAGACAGACAGCATGGCTTCACTAAGGGAAAATTCTGTCTCAGCAAACTCGTGGCGTTCTATGGTGGAGTGACTGCATCAGTGAACAAGAGAAGAGCTACAGAAGCAATTTCTCTGGTCTTCTGTAAAGCCTCTGACACGGTTCCCCACAAAATCCTTCTCTCCAGATTGGAGAGTCACATCCAGAAGGTAGTGATCAACAGTTCAGAGTCCCAATGGGCAACAGTGACAAGGGATGTTCCTCAAGGCTTTGTACTGGGACCAGTGTTATTTATTGTCTTCATTAATAATATAGAGGAAGGGATTGAGTGCACCCGCAGCAAATTTGCAGATGACACCAAGCTGAGTGGTGCAGTCGCCACACTCAGAGAAGCTCAAGAAGTGGGTGCATGGGAATTTCATGAGGTTTAACAAGACCAAGAGCAAGGTGCTGCAACTGGATCGGGGCAACCCCCAGTATCAGCTGGGGGATAAACAGATGGGGAACAACCATGACCAGAAGGACTTGGGGGTGGATGAGAGGCCGGACATGACCCAGCCATGGGCACTCACAGCCCAGAAAGCCAAACGTGTCCTGGGCTGCACCCAAAGCAGCGTGGGCAGCAGGGGAGGGAGGGGATTCTGCCCCTCTGCTCTGCTCTGGTGAGACCCCACCTGCAGTGCTGCATCCAGCTCTGGGGTCCCCAGCACAGGGAGGACATGGACCTGTTGGAGAAAGTCCAGAGGAGGCCATCAAGATGAATAGAGGGATGAAGCACCTCTCCTATGAGGACAGGTTGAGAGAATTAGGATTACTCAGTCTGGAAAAGAGAAGGCTTTGAGGTGACTTAATTGTGGCCTTCCAATAACTGAAGGGAACTTACATGAAAGATGGGGCAAGACTATTTATGAGGGTATGTAGTGACAGGACAAGGGAGAAAAGACTGAAAGAGATTAGGTTTAGATTAGATATTAGGAAAATTTTTTCACTGTGAGGGTGGCGAGGCACTGGAACAGGTTGCCCAGAGAAGCTTTGGATGCCCCATCCCTGGAAGTATTCAAGGCCAGGCTAGATGGAGCTCTGAGCAACCTGGTCTTGTCAAAGGTGTCCCTGCCCACAGCAGTGGGGTTGGAACTAGGTGATCTTCAAGGTTCCCTTCCAAGCCAAACCGTTCTATGATTCTATGAGTCTATGACATATTGCATTTTGTCTATTTAATTAAACTGTAATTAAGACAGACGGTAAACAAAAGAATTATGTTAACAGCAGGAATGAGACAAACTGGCTCCATGTTAAAAACAGCTGAAAACAGATACTCTTTTTGGTAGACTGTAGCCTAGGCAGCAAACTGTTGGTTGTAACACATTTTCTATTATTCTGTGAATTATCTGAGTCTACAAGAGAATGAAATGTGATCCTCTAGTCTGTGAGCAGGAGCTCTCAGGAGGAAAACTGCTTGGATTCTAATTTCTTATTCAAAGAACACTTGCTGTAAAATACTTAAACTTTTATCAGAGCAGCTATTTGAAACCAGGTGAGCAACCTAAACAAGAAAAGCAATTGCTATTCTCTGTAGATTGACAATAAGTTTATTAAACTGTCTTTTGATGTGATCAGAACTCCTTTCTTAAAACCACTGTTATCCCCTTAACATGATAGATGTGCCAACATTGTTCTTCCTCAAGCAAGGCTTAAGAACAGGAAAAGCCAAAAATCCTGATTTCAGTGCACCATTGAAGAGTTAATCGACTGCACTTTCAGAGCAGGTTCTGCAAGTGCCATCCCTTAGATTATACCAGTTCCTGCTGCCTACAGGGTGGCACAGGAGAAAATCTGCTCAGGAAGGGTGCTGATTCCTACTTATGCTTCTTCCAACCTAAATGAGTCCTTTGGAGCATTATGAGTTAGACTCAAATGATGAGTAAATCTGACTGTCAAAATATTGTAGGAAGTTAGGATGAAGCTAATAAAGAAGTTCAGGTATCTCAGCAGTTCAGCCTATTGTCCTGGAGATACAGGGCTTCCTGAAGAGTTTGTCAGAACTGGGCTTAACTGCTTATGGCCCCCATTTCCAGAGCCTAATTCCCCATTAACCAGAGAAAAAAGGCAATGAAAAGAACCATTAGACAAGAACAAAAAAATAGCCATGGCCTCAGGCACAGAAAAATTGTGTGGCTCTGAGACATAACTGTCTCTGAAGCTCCAGAGCTGTCAATAAGCTGAAATAAGCTAAATTAGAGCTTTTGTAGTGCAAGAAAACAAAATTATGTGCCATTTTGAGAGATTTTTTGTTAAATGGATAAGCTGCCCTCTATCATCATTTTCTGTGTCTAAACCAACAAAATCAGCGTGTAGAGCCCCAAATATTGGCTAAGTACTTAGGTCTACTAAACTTAATATTATGGACCAAATGTTTCAGTTGATGCAATTATAACACCTGATGGAAGTTCACAGATCAATAAAATGTTATTGTGTTTCAAAGACACAAGGCAAAAGGAAATTCTCTAAGAGACATTTTACTTTGGGAAAAATATATTAAGACACCCTGTTCCCAGTGCAGAAGTAAATACATAAAGACAGACATATTCTGTTTTATTGTCACTAATTACTTATGGCTCATTTTGTAATTCTATAGAACATTTTCTGAGGACCAATTTATATACAAATATATGAAGTATGCAAACACAATCTAAAGTGCAAGAGCTCTCAAGATAGCTTTATGTATCACCCCTTCCCTTTTGCCTGGTGATTAAAAGTAAAGCAGAAGTTAATAGACATGAATATACAGCCTTCTCTGTCACATATGTTTAAAATAGGTTCTTCCTAAAGAGGTTTGGGATGGGATAAGAAATTTACCAAAATCTGCATCATTGTCTGAAATTTAAAACCCACATCATAATAGAGCAAGTAAAACTGCTACATGTTTTACATTAAGTAAGTTGTTTTGTGGCAAACCCTTTAGTTAAAGAAACTGAGGAATGGCTGACCATTTTAAAAGACTTTTTGGTTACTGTTGCTGGTTTCTCAGGCTAATTGTGCACTTACCATATTGAAATCTAAGGTCTTGTCCATTTCTATGGACCTTCACTCAGGCATCCAAAAAACGAACAAGTATATTTAAAGGAAACTAACAAGTATATTCAAAGGAATATACTGAAACAAACAACAAAAACCCCACACAAAACCAACAACAAAAACCTCCTAACAAAACAACAAACCTCATGTGGCATTCTTGTTGGGATAAAAGCTGCTAATTATCAACATGTGTAAATGGATATCTATTCAAAGCAGGTACAAATATATCACATTAGTATGCCTTATTTATTTAATGCAAGTTGTAGATAAAATGGACACTGTAGTGACCAAGCCAACATTTCCTTACAGGCTTCTGACTGTTCTCCAAAAATGAATTAACTAACACTGAAGAATAAAGTCTCACATCAAAGTGAGATTTTTAACTCAATACTGAATTGATATTTAAGGTTTTCTCTCCTTTAATCAAGAGGATTCTGGTTTTACTGCCCTTCACCTTCAGCTCCTAAGTATTTGCTATCAGATTTTGCCAGTTCTGCAATATGAAAGTGTTTACAGATTGAGCTTGTAATGAAATGTATAACATTGTATGAAATGCTGTGACAAAAAAAGTAAATTTCACATAAAACACAACAGAAATACAATCACTGCTGTCTTAGAAAAATGTTTGTTGTAGTAGAGAGTAACACCAGCAATTGTTTCAGTGCTTGTGTCTTAGCTATCAGCAGTGCCCATGACTTGATTTATCTATGTAACCAGAGGTTCAGGTCAGGGATACAGAGTCAGATGGGTTTGTTATAGTCAGTAAGACAACGTGATAGCACAGAATCATATTCTTTTGGGACAATAAAAAAGGATGTGGGTCTGACTATAGGAATACCTCACTGTGAATGTGAAATCACAGAATAACTACTGGACTGTGAACAAATGTATACAAATGCTTTTCTTCAAAACTGTCTATTCTTCTCACTTGGTTCTCTGCTTGAAACACAGATGACTTCTTATCCCACCAGATCTAGTTTTCAGAGGATGAATAATCTTGTGTTTAGTGAAAGTGCTGGTGGCCAAAATCCTATAGTGAATACACAGAATCATAGAGGAAGGGAAACTTTTCTTTCCTTCCACTTGGAATTTTCCTTCTTCGAGCTTGAGTATTGTCTTCGCTTTTTTCTTTGTACCCCTTTGGGCAGAATAACACAACAATTGGATTCCCTGAGCCTCTCTTTAAGTTATACAATCAAAGTCCCAGCTTCTCACTGTATATCATGTGCTCCAGCCCCTCAGCCATCTCAGTCTGGCCCCCTGCTAGATTCACTGCAGTTCTGTTGTGCTGCAAAGTCTATAGCAGCCATCGCCTTTTGATTTATTCGTGCCTCTTCCACTATCCAGCTGTGCAACTCTGAGAAGACCAAACCACAAAAATTTTTCTTTTTCTCTTGCCACTTTGTTAACTACGTCCTTTTGGGATGTGAATGCTTACAAGGAGGAATTGCTTCTACCACTTGTATGTACCAAGTGTGTTCCAAATACCTCAAGATTCTGATCTCTCTTGGCTTCTGGGCATTGCTACAACAGAAAAAACAGTAATACTTATCCACAGTAGGCACAAAGGGAAAAATATTGCAATAGGACAAAAAGAGAAAGACTTAACCATAAGTAAAAGCCAAAGTATGAAATGAAGAATGGTGATTTTTTATTGAGCCCAGAGGGTTATTTCACAGAGCGAAAGCAGAAGTCCATAGAAATTGGAAAACCCACCCATTTTTGCTTCACTAACTGGAGCTGCCAGCATTGTACCTCCCACAGTCACTGGACAAAGGTGTAGATCTTGGGAACTACATCTCCCCATTCCTTTACCCTGGAGTGCTCTCTGCAGGATGGGTTTCACCAGAGTCTCTCTCTGGTTTTATGCCAGCTGATCTTCCCTGAAATGTTGGTGTTGTGTTGTAAGTATAATAGCTGAAGACAAAATCAGGCTGTAGATGTGAAGTGTCTTTCAGAAGGTTCCTGGGATGCCTGATTTTTTTTTTTATCTCAGTGTGAAAAATAGGGTCTCTCCTTTTTTCAGTTGACTCACTGAATGCAGAGTAAACCCAATGTTTCTCAAGTCCAGGCAGGATATCTGGGTAGTTATTCATGTTGTTACACAAGTGATATTGATAAACTCATTCATGTCAACAGGTGGCCTGCTGAAGAATATAACATAATATGCCATTAAGTGGAGGTTAATATTCCTCACTATATTGTTCAAGCCTAAACAAATTTTTATCACATAACGCAACTTACCTACCTTACTAGTCATTTGTATTTTTTTTATAAGCATATTTATTTCAAATTTCTGAGTGAAGCAAGCGGAAACTGTGTATAAATTCAAAGCACAGTGAATGAGAATATTGTTAGGTGTTACTGAATTTTTCTCCCAATTTTTTTTCCCCAAAACTTTGTTTTCTCCAAAGAAATTTTTCCCATTTCCAGTCTCTAAATGAAGTTTTGGAAGCATATTTTGTTGTTTATTTCCCAGTCTTGCAAGTTTAAAAATGAAAAAAAAAAAGTTGAAGAATCATTACTGGAAATGCACATGAATAGACCATCAAAATTACTGCCGGTAGAAAAAGTTTTGTTCACTTTCATTTTTTCCTCTATTTAATAAATAAAAGGCTCAGACAGTCTCAATGACTAAAGGCATAGAAGTAATTAAACACTCATCCTCCATGTTGGAGTTCAAAGCCCAAGTTCTTGCTTTCTATCATAGAGCTAACATACATTTAAACCAGTAGATTAAAAGACATGGAAAAATAATGGAATTGTCCTGAAACAAAATTGAAGATCAAATTACTAAAACCAAACAAACACAAAGCCCAAACAGAAAATCCCCTGCAATTCAGTTTATTTGCTGTTGAGATTCTCTTAGGCAAATTCAGAAAATGTGATTCAAATGCTGCCTATTTTATATTATAAAGTTCCATGTAATAGGGTAAAAATGATTTGTGGAGTTTCTGGGTCAATTGTCTTCCTCACAGTGTTTCTTGATGCAAAAACGTACAGGATTCCTGACTTATCTGAAAAATTTGTTTACAGAATTTTCCTTATTGTCTCGTTAAAAACCTGCAGCTTTTCCTTCAACAAATAAATAAAATCATACAGCATTTTTTTTTCCTTGGAATTATCTAGATTGCTCTAAAAATTCCATTAACATACAGCAGTCCCTTTTAAATTAACAACTTTTAATGCTTCTGCATATGATAGAGCTGCCTATTTCGTGAAATGAATAGTTCCATGGAAACATCAAATCAGTGCTTAGTGATGGCCAAAATCCGTGGTAAGTGCTGGTAAATTATTAGAGAAAGAATAGAGAATAAAAGATACTGTCACGCTACTGCCATGCAGTTCTCAAACTGTTCCTTGCCAACTTCCTCCTCTGTACAACTCAACTGCAAAAAAGGCTGTAGCAGGATTGGAAACCATATGGACAAGGTCAACAGTGAAGATGAAGGGTGTGGGAAGTCTCTGTATGAGAACAACTTGACAATAACTCTTCCATTTAGGTTGGAGAGGACCAAGGTCATGGAAAATGTACCAAAAAAAGCCTACAAAATCAAAAGTGCACAGGGAGAGAGAGAGGGGATGCATGTCACTGCTTCTACCAAAAGAACCCCTAGGAACCATCAAATAAGGCTAGTAAGTAGCAGGTTCAAACCAATCAAAGGAGGAGGTTCTTCACCCTGTGTTGAACTATAGAACTCCTTGCCAGCTGCTGGTGAGGACTGACGGGTTGCATGGCTTTGAAGGGAGAAGGGATAGCGTAAAAGAGATACATCCGTGGAGAGATACAATACAAAGAAATCATTTCTGCACTGGCAAGTTTCCAAGCTGTAATTCATTGATGCTGGAAAAGTACTTGGGGCATTTATCACTATGTTTTCTTTCTTTGTATATTCTTTTCCTAGGTATCTGAGCTGCAGATAGGGAAGGCAGAGGTATGAGGCCATCCATGCCTGTGTGGCAGTGGCCAAAGAGCTCCACTTCCTGCATGAGCACCCACGACCTTCAATCTTTCCTCATATCTGTCAAAAATGGGTTTTCTCTGCCTTCTTCCAGGCACTGCCAAGGCAAACGTTTAGCCCTGGCCAAGTCCACCACATTTTGACTTTCCCTGGATTCTGCATTATTCATGGGTTTGTACCAGCCATGCAGAGTCTCTCTGCACACTGAATTTATGCAGCTCCAATTCATCCTCTTGCTCTAAGTGTTGTTTAGAAGCCAGCTCAGAGCTTTTCACACCTGTCCCACCTCTACCACTGCTGTCCGTCTGTGCTGTCTGTCTGACTTAGCAGAGCAGCTGAGCCTTGGGAGCAGCTTAGTGGGATGCTGCAGATACTGCAAGTGCCATCGGGAAGAAAGCAAATGCAAAGGTGAAGGGAAGGGAGGATATTTATTGTAATCATGCCCATTGTGTGTGGTCTTGCCAAGCTCAGACTGGTCCTTACAGATTGGTGGTGGGCTCTCAGAAGTGGGTGTGATGGTGCCATTGTGTGTACTCCACATGCCAAGCACAAATTCACTCTTGGATTTCTGTGGGCCCTGGCCAGAGCAACAGTTATAGCTGATGCCCCCAGGCCAACACCACGGGTACAAACTGGCATTCCAGATTTTTGTCATCAATGTGACACAAAGACTGAAGTAATGGTCACTTCCTCCATCTGGAGTCACAGAATCATGGATTCATAGGATAATACTGGTTGGGAGTCACTTCTGCAAGTCATCTTGTCAAACACAACATCACTCATCTTCCTGAAAAAAAAAAAAAAAATACAGAATTTAGGCTCCAAGGTCTCATCACTCTTCTTGGCATTTCTTGCCAGCTCATGAAAGCTACTTCTGGCTTAGTGTTCTGGCTTCTGTTACCATTTCTCAGGTGCGCAATGCTGCCCACACATTGCATGGCTGAGCTCGTGTCTAATTCAGATTTGAGAATTCATTTGAATTGGTACAGCAGCCAAAGAGTTTCTGTCATAAGAAGGTGAAGGAGTGGATTGCAAAATGGTGACTGCAGAGTGTGTAATGCCTACACGGAGACAGGCTCCCATCCAAGCAGAAAAGGCTATTAAATCATTCTAACAGAGCAATATTTACAGCTATGGAAGGAATAAAATATTTATCTAAATACTATTCAAATAATAAGAAGACAGAAAGAATGCTCTCTGGTTTCTTTACAAGAAAAATACAAGAGGCATTTTATAACATAAATTTATTTTTAAAAGCTTAGTAGATCACGTCACATGTGGTCTAACTGTAGTCTTCATAAACTAGAGATTTTCCGAGGCATCATATATTTTCTAAAGAGATTTTGCACCATATTGTGTTATTTCTATCTTCTCTGTGTTACTTTTTTACCTTTTCTGATGGTTCATCTGGTGAAAGTTAAAATTTTAAATGTGTGTTATTTTAAAAGAACCTCACCCATGAACCTTACACAATGGCATTTGATACTTTTCTATACCGTTGAACTAGAGTGAATAAATTTAAATATAGACCATCTAATTAATTTCTGCTCTTACGTGTCTTGTGCTAGGTGATATATTACATAAAGGTAGGATGGGGGGGCAGGGGCAGAGTGATATTCAGATACAACAGGTGTGCTTTGGTTCCAGTACCATATGGAAAGAGCAGTCCTAAGATGCTCAGGCAGTATTGGGTTCCAAATTTCATGCAGTATTTAACACTCATTGAGTGAAAGAGACTGCAATTTATGGTTAAATAGGATTCCAGAAGTGTAATAAGAATAGGAAGAAAAAAAGGGGCTTAAGTTGACCAGTGCTGGAAACTTGCATTTTCAAAAGACATTATTAGTCTAAAAGTAAAAATATACATGATTTAATCTTGCAAGAAAATAATAATAAACAAACCTTGCTAGTGACTTTTGCCAGCTAGCTGATGATTCCCATTGAGAATGAGCATGAGAACAGAACAGAACAAAAACATGTCCTGTGTGTGTGGATGGGAAGGAGTTGAGTTGAAAGCTCCTGCTTCATTCTAAAGGGCTGAGTATACAGAAGAATCGAAGTGACACTATCATCAGCAGAATTAGCATGGTTTTTTTGTGAATGGGAAGCACCTTAGCTGTTTATACCACAGCAAGGTTTGCTTTTGTCTTACAGACTGCAGATTTTCTATTTTCTGTTAGTTCTTTTTTCCAGGAGAAATCATCTACATTATCAAGGTAATGTTTGCTAACATACCTACTACGGATATTTCATTGTATTTAGTCTCAACTCAACACCTGCAGGTCTGCAGATCCTCTGTGACATCAGACTTCAGCAGCAACCAACCTACTGCCACAATGTACAGATTTATTTATTTTATTTATATATTTATTTATTTATTTTATTAAAATTAAAAGTATTGCAAAGAAAGCCTATCATAAAATGAAAGCCTACATTGAACTAAAATTAATGGATGCTGATTCTTGTCCACTTGTCACTCTGTCAGTTCTGATATATCTATACACTTTGGCAAAGAAAGTCCACCAAAGAAAACTGGTCAGTAGATATTATTTTGAATTTGTAATTTAATAATCTTGTTCAACCAGCTCAATCCAATATGCACCATTCCTTTTGGAAGTTTCCTGCCACTTGTTCCCCACTTATTCATTTTTAGCTCCTGTATCAGACTGCCAGGACTGCTCCAAGGAGAAAATAATCTTCAGGTTATACAAATTGATTGTAAACTTCCATGCTGATGAAAACATTAATGACATTTATCAGAAGCCATTAAAACTTAAGTTTGGTATACCATTACAAACTCACCCATAGTGTTATTATTTTAAAAATACATAAATTCATTAATACATAGATATTACTAAGTTTCATGAATAATAATTTTTATGATTTTTTTAATCTTCTTATTTTTGGTACTGAATGGCTTCAGGATAAGAAATTTCCTAGAAATCCTTTTGTATTTGTGGCACAGAAATGAGGGTATCTCACAGTGTGTCTGTACTCAGGTGTGAAGGATGAAAATGGTTTGTAAAGAGGGCAGCTATTTCACAGAAAAAACATATGGGATTTTGATCTGCTTTTAACTGAACGATTTTACATTCTTCGTTTTGCATTCACTTGTCACATTTGTTGTGCCAAGAGATGGTCTGAAATCTCTCTTTAGCTAAGCACGTGTTGGTTCCATGTTTGTTATTTCAGATGTACCATTTTCCTTTTTTTTGTTATTAAGTTACATTGTTTCTTTTCCATTTTTACACACTTCTACCGCAAATAACATCAATGGGCAGTAACACCACTAGCTTGCACGCCTATGCGTCTGTACCTGAGAAGGGCAGCAGAATCCAGCATCCTTGGCACGCTCAAGGGTCCGGCTACCATTCAGAAGAACTTGACAGCGTTCAAGGAGGGTCTGGAAGGAACCTTAAAGGATTCAACAAGTCTTGGACCTGGGAAGAACAAACTGCTTGCAACATCACAGGCTGGCGATGCTCTGGCTGTGGGAACAGCTTTGCTGGAATGGGAGTCTTGGTAGCAGCAAGCTGAGCGTGAGCCAGCAGTGTGCTCTGGAAGCCAAACAGGTCAGCTCTAGCAAGGAGTGTATTAGTAGGAGTGTAGCTGTCATACTGAGGAAAATTGCTGTCTTTTGCTACTCAGCCTTCATCAGACTGCATCCCAAATTCTGCACTCAGCCTTGGGCCCACTTATGCAAGAAAGACCTTGACAAGCTGGAACATTCTAGAGAGGCCACCAGGTCAGTCAAGGGACTGGAGCACCTGCTGTGGGAAGAGAGACTGAGGGAACAGAGCCTGTCAGCTTGGAGAGAAGAAGGCTTGGGGTGGGACACACACCTAACAGCAGCCTTCTAAAACCTACAAGGATGTCATTAAGAAGATGGAAGAAGGCTTTCCACAGATGTGTGTGCCAGCGGGACAAGACAGGGTGTGTAAGTTGAAAGAACTGAGATTCAGATAGGGTAGAAGGAAATACTTTTCCAGCATGAAGACAGTCAAGCAGTGGATCAAGTTGCCTAGAGAGGTTATGCAGTCTTCATTCTTAGATATTTTCAAGGCCAGTCTGGGTAACGTCTTAAATAACCTGGTCTGACCTCATAGTTGATGCTTTTTTGAATAATAGGTAAGACTGGATAACCTCCCGAGGTCACTCTTGACCAGAATTTTTCTATCATCCTATGATCAACATAGAAACCTTCCTGAATTTGCAAAAGTGCAAATAAGTAATTTTTTCCAATTCTAGCACTGTTCTAAATATGGCTATTAACACTATGCAAATAAGTAATTTCCTTTTGCACAAAAACTTTCCCTGTACAGTTAGCTTCAGAGACTTTGTAACTCTTAGTCTACATAAAACAAACTATATTGAGTACTTTCTCCTCGTGCATTCAGTAACAGCATGACAAAAACTATTAAAATTAATTCCTGTGAATCTATTTTTACAAACTACTGTGGCTTCTGTTCTCCAAGAATAATCCACAATTTTTAATTATATTTGGCAGGGAAGGAAAATTGGTTTTGTGTTTACAGGCATTCTGGAGGAAATGAAATGTATTATTCAGTTCAACAGCTAATGCTTAATGATGGAACAGCAAAGTTGTTGTTTTTGGGTTTTGTTTTTTTTTTGTTTGGTTGGTTTGGGTTTTGGTTTTTTTGGGATTTTTTGAGAGGATTTTAACACATATATATCTCTCTCTCAAAAATATTTCCTACCCAAATCCTATAGCTACACTGGGGGAAGTAGCTATAGGAGAAGGAGAAGGTAAAACTTTCAGTCTCATACTAGGCAACTCTACTTGAAATGTCAAACTTGAGTTTTCATTAATTAAATACATGTAATAAAGAGAAAAAATGATAAACCTATTGGTCACGATATTCATTTAGAAGACTGTACATACAGACATCAGTACTTATTCCAGAGATGCTGCTTTACAGAAGGTGGATCTGGTTCACTGAAGGAAATGGGTAGCACCATTCTCCCCAGGAATAAAATGTTGGCCATTAAAACACCTTTCAGGGATCTTGCAGATGTAGGAGGTTGTCCTTTGAAGAAATCATGAAACTGGAAGATGTGTCTTCTAGTGAATGCTCTGATCCTTGACCTGCCAGCAGACAGCCACCAGCTCTTCTGTTTGCACTGCTTTTTTGCTTCACTTATTATTTTTCTTATTAGATGTCTCAGTCTTTTTTAATCCCATCCCAAGTAGTTTATCTCTGGAAAGTTTTTAAACCATTATTTCTTAGCACCAATACAATCCAAACATAGAAAAAGAAAATAAAAATGTACAAATAAACCCAAGCTGCATCAGTTCTGAAGAGGCCAACACATGTGACTAGCTATTTTAATGAAAAATATTCCAGGATGTTTCAGAACAGGGATGATTTCTGTGAAGAAACTGTCCTGACAGAAATATCTTCAATCATGTTGAAACAGAACAAAGATTTTAAGAAATAAAATGAAAAAGTAAATACATAGACATTTTTAGCAGCTCTATGCAAAACATTTGCCATAATACACAAAAGAAAGTAAAACCATTAGTACTATGCACAATCTATACTTAACTCAGTTTCACAGATCATTCCTTAAAGCAGAAAGAAACTATGGATTTTATGTAAATAAAAATCTGCCCTCAGTACATGAGCAATAACTGTGACTATTCACTGGAGAATTACTTTTAGTGCAGGAAGATAACATTCAAAAATGAAAACTAACTCATGAAGTATTAATAACTTCATATCAAATAGCAACAAGAAACATGATAACAGGGAAATAGCTATTTGTTCTTTGAAGAACTACATCATTCTATGTTCTATATATTTTCTTACAATTTTTCTGTCATTCTATCTGTGATGATGATGGCAGAGATGTAGTGCCTGTGTCCCTCCTATAGCTTACACCCCCTACATTCACAAACAATAAAATTCTAGGACAGGTTTTTTGAACATTATTCTCCTGTTCAGCAAAAGCCTTGCATGTGAAGTGACATGACACAAACAACATCAAAAGTGAACCCATTAGCAAGAGCAATCAGCCATTACTTGATAATCACCAAGCAGCTCTGTGCAATTCTCAAGTGGCCATAGTGTATGCTCCCTTGTTGTAGATGAAGAAAGGCAATCATAATTTCCCTGAACAAAGTAACTGGTTATCTGGAGTACCTGCCTAAAACTCTCAAAAAGAAGGAAATGTTCCCTTTTTTGTGTATATGTGTTTTGAACAAAGTTTTGAAGCTTCAAATGTACCAAAAGCCCAGGTGACTAAATTGCTACCTCAAAAACCAATCTTCCTTTATCACTTTTCCAGCTGGATATGGAAGTCTGTTTTGAATAGAGCTTTCCAGACTTCCAGACTTGCGATGAGATTGTGATCACGTATCACATACTGTTAAATGTACAGTCTGGAACTTGGCTATCATTTCCCAAGTCACCCTTTATTTACACACCTTTTATCACAGGCTTCAAGGGTTAAAGAAATCTAGTCATCACAGTTAGCATAATTCAGCATTTGAGTTGAATGCTCGGCCTCAGTTCCTGATTTCAACACTCAGGTATAATGTCCAGTTGTGAAGTTCCTCAGAGTGTCGGCTTCGTTATTGACAGCCACAAAAAATGACTGAGGCAGTCATGAAACCAGAACGACAAAATACCACATCAACTTTTCCATGATGATGCACCCTTTGTTTAGGAGCCCTTTGTCTGCCAACAAGTGAAAAGGAGACGTTATTTGTTACACATACACATTTGATCTACAGAAGCACAGAACGATTTCTCTGGTTGTGCTATGTATGAGTCAGTAACTGCACTAATAATATTGTGCCTTTATCAATAAAGATTCTTGTCATTGTAATGGATGTGATGCCAATATGCAAATACTACCCAAAACCATCTCAGATGGTTTGGTCCATGCTTACTGCCCTCTAAGCATTCCTTGTCTGGAACTGCATCTGTCAGCTCCATCATTCCTAGATGGGTGATAGCTTGAAGTTAGCCACTGACCTTGTAAGGCCATTCAGCTCAAACCACACTAGCATTAAAAGGGTAGGAAGGGGTTGAAAGGATTTATTGAAAACAATTGCACAATGCCACACCTAAAGAAATGAAAGAAAGAAAAGCATTTAATTTTCTTGTGCAAAAAGGTGCCTGTCCTGCTGCCCCTATTCATCAAAGAAATTGTAGAAGTTTTCTTAAGGTGATTCATCACATATGTACTTTGGAAGATCTCAGCTGTGAAGCACACTAACTTTATGAGCAGTCTCTCTCCAGTACTCCTGAAGAGTTTTCTCAGTCGTTTTCCTCAAAAGTGAATTTTCTTCTAATTTATTGAAGAGATAGAAGGCATTTTTCTCATTAAATTAACGACTGCTCTGTATCTTAAGGGCTTCACACCTATCTTATATGGTTAAATACACGCAAAATATTTTTTAACGAACATTAATGAACATGGTCTTGATTGAGACAAAGTGCAAGAGTAATTACCTAACTCTGGAAAACATGCCTTTGAGGTGAAATGTTTTAGAAATAAGTTTTCAAGGTCTACTGTTAAATTGTCCATAGATTCATGAGATCTTGTGTCCCTCCACTTTGCCTATCCTGACACCTAAGAAGAGGAAGAAGAGGTATCACAGAGTTTTGACATAGTTTGCCTATTTTCTAAGCTCCATGGTAGCAGGGCAACTTAGTGTAAGGCCTTACTGGTGTCACTTTGCAGGCCATCAGCTTGCCATTACCTTTCCTGAGATTATTTATTTTTAACACTGAGAAGATTTTCTTACTTATTTCATTCTAATGCTAATATAACCACCTCAAGTACTAAGTTGGGCTCTGAGAAAATGATGTGATTCTTCTGTGAGTGAAATTAAGACACATCACTTTTTAAAACTAAGGATTCATAATGGAATTACTTCTTTCCAGAATTCAGGGGAAAAAATCATGTTTGCAGATAATTTTAAATTGCAGTTCAAAGCAGTCTATTTCATCAGAGCTAAAAAAATACTAAATCTAAAACCACCTCCTCATCCAAATTTCTCTAAAAGCCTAAACAGCTTTTAGAAAAGAAGAAAAGCCTTGGGATGACATAACTGCTGTATTCTTCTACCCAAAGGGGTGCTAAAGAGAAAACAGTCAAAATTTTCTCAGAGATGAGTGAAGTAAACAATGGAGACAATAGCTGACCTGAAGAAGGGAAATTCCAAACAGACAGAAGGAAAAATTCAACTCCACAAGAGTGTCTGAGCACTGTCACAGGCTGCCCAAAAAGAAAGGGCAATCTCCATCCTTAGAAATTTTCAAAACATGCCTAAATAAATTCCTGAGCAAGACCTAGCTTTGAAGTCAATCCTGCCTGAAGCAAGAGCTAGACTCCAAATGACACTATTTATTTAGTATGGGATTTTGGGCAGAAGAACATTCACACCAATACCTTAAACTCTAGGTCTGGTAGGGAAGAAAAACAGCTTTATTTCCAGCAGAACCAGGGGAAAACCCAAGATGCTTTGGGAGCAACACAGCTCTACACATTTTCTTACCCTCCACTGTCTTTTATTGCCGTGGTCTTTCAACTCATTACAAACATGAATGCTTTTGCCTCTTACTAGCCAAATATAACATTATCACCACTTCACAGACAGTGAATTAAACACGCAAAGCAAAGCCCTAATTATCTTGGCCAAAGGTCAAATGCAGAAGCTATAGCAAACTCAAGAGCAGAAACAAGTCTTCTAAATACTATCCCAGAGGCTTAATTTCAAGTATTCATTGTTTGAAAATGATTTATTTAAACTATTACCACAAAACGGTGAAGTAGTACCTGAGGTAACAAAGCATGCAAAGTACTGTTTGGTTCTTACTTCAGGCCTTGTAGCATAAAAATGTGTTGTTTATGTTGGTAATGTGATTTAATGTGAAAGCTAATGCACCATAGCAACCCCTGACCTGGATCCAAAAAATCCTGTTGACTCTATCCCAGTACAGGCAACAAGTGAAAATCAGATGTAATTTTTACAATATTAAAATATTTACGCTGTTGGCAAGGTACCTCTACATGAAGCTCAATACTGAGTGGTGGACCAATTAGCACCTATAAATGTTTTATTAATGTCCACATTTTGAAGCAAATTTGGAATCAGAACTTAGCTGCTGCTACCTGGTCATAACTGATAAGGCAGGCTGGCATTCTGTGGCAACTTTTCACCTGTATACCATGAATGAAATGACAATAAACTAAACAGAGTGGGGTGGGGGGGGGTGGGGGGGGAGAAAATAAAAAAAGAAAGAAAATTTAAAGGGTTAGAAATAATTTTCCAAGAAAAATGACAAATTAGTTAACTTGCAGAAATTCAAACTCCTATTTAGGTTTCGAGTTTGACTAGAGAAAGAAGCCTAATCAGTAAAAACAAAGGAAAAAAAAAGATAGATACATAGCTTTCCCATGATTTAGTTTAAAATTATGTAATTTCTTATTTCCTTTCAAACACAAGTTTTCAAACATATTCGTCCCTTAAGTGACAGATCAACCAAAGCCTGTTTTTCTGAGGAAATGCATCGTATCCCCACAACATTGCTGCGTTCCTCCTGTGTCCCATCAGATGGCATCTTCACCATCACGCTCCCACCATCCCTGCTTCCTTCCCCTCACCTGCTGCCCTGGCAGTGCTCTCAGCCCCTTCTGTGCCCCTTGGCCACCAGGAAAGCAGGACAGGTGGCTGCTGCTCCTTCCTGTGCCCTTCAGACCCAACTGCACACACAGGTGCCTCTGCCGTGAGGGGCACACTCCTGCTCTGCTCCTGGTGCCTCTCTGCCCACCCCTCCCCAAGTTTCATGACACCTGAAGCAGCTGTCTGTCTTTGGTAGCTCTACTGTCCTGTCAAGCCAAGTATAGAAAGGGATCAAAAGCTTTTAAGATTGAATAAAAAGATACGCACTCAAAATTCCTTAGAAAATTAGGATTAAAAGACACACTACTATTATTTGTATTTATCTATTAATAACAATGCAGTGATATAGAGGGAGTGTAGGATTTTAGCCAGCTACACTGTATATTTTAATTAAAAGTCACACACAGAAACCCAAACAAGGCAGAAAATCTGTTCCCAGGATGGAGGCACTGGAAACTTACTTTAAAATGAACTGAAAGGCAGTACTGCTGCGTCTAAAATAACCGTGGGACATACTGATCTTACAGAGTTTGAAGGATAAATGGAAAATGTGACTAAACCTTTTCTGGTTTACCTGGTGGAAAACAGACAAATGTATACACTGTTGATTACAGTGCTAAATTCATTGAGGACAGCACAGATGTGTGAGTCATAATTGTCTGCATGCTGCAAGCTTATGCTTTAAAGTCAGTCTCCTAATCCCCTTGCTGCTGCATTTCCTCACATCAATATTTAGGAGTTTTTTAATGACTTCTTGCTAACAGCTTTTTGTACCAAGGAAAAGTATGCTTTCAGGAAAATACTGCATACAGATGAGTGGCCACACTCACCTGGTCATTTTCAGCCAGGGCATTTATATTCTTCCATATTTGTTCACAGCAGACTAGAAGTCACTCAAAAATAAACGGGATTTTCAGAGGAAACAGCAGCACAAGAATCTGGCAAAGTGTATGTGTGTAGTAGTGTGGGGTGGTTTGGGTTTTTTGGGATTTTGTTTGTTTGTGAGGGTTTTCTTGTTTGATTGTTTGTTTTTTTATATCTGACAGAATTACACCATAATGGAAATATGTATGAGTAAGGATAAAAAGAAAAGAGTAGAAAAACCCCAAAAACTTGCCTTCAAAACTGACATAAGAGAAAGAAAGAGAATTTTTGTTGAACCAATCCTTAAAATACTTAAAATGCTCCAGATGTTACAATCAACCTCTTCAGGGAGGTCTTTGTCTTCAAGTGCTCATTTACAAATATCCCTCTACAAGACCTCTTGTCCCCCGAGAGAGTTAAGCCCTACCTATCCACTTCTACTCCTACCTAGCCACTTCTCCTGTGATGGTGTCTACATGCACGGAATATGAGGACTTCATGCACAAGGTCCTCCAGTTAATAATAAATATTGATTGTGTAAGTAAGTATTTGAAAACTATGTACTTGTAGAAATGGTTTGTCTGGAACTAATTTCAAACTGTGCCTAAATGAGTATTTCATGAGATCATAAAGGCAAGTTACAAGGTCATTACAAGGTCATCTATCCTCTCAAGAACAGAATTACGTCCTCAGTAAGGACAGAATGAATCCCATATTCAATTTTTGCCTAAGTCCTCCTTGAGCATTAGATGGAGAGGAGCATCTCTATCAGCTGTTTACATAACTAAATGCTTCTACTCAGCCTTTTACATAATACCACATGTCCTGCTTTAAGCTGGCAGGCAGCCTAACACCACACAGCCATTCACTCATTCCCCCCAACAGTGGGATGCGACAGAGAATGAGAAGGGTAAAAGTGAGAGCATTCGTGGGTTGAGATAAAGACAGTTTAATAGGGAACGCAAAAGCTGTGCATGCAAACAAAGCAGAATAAGGAATTCATTCCCCACTTCCCGTGGGTAGGCATGTGTTCAGCTATCCCCAGGAAAACAAGGCTCCATCACATGTAACCATGACTTGGGAGGACAAATGCTGTCACTCTAAACATGTCTCCCCCTTCCTTCGTCTTCTCCCAGGTTTACATGCTGGGCATGATCCCATATGGTATAAGATGTCCCTTTGGTCAGTTAGGGTCGGCTGTCCCACTGTACCCCTCCTAATCCTTGTGCACCCCCAGTCTCCTCATTTGTGGGGTGGGGTGAGGAGCAGAAAAGGCCTTGGCTCTGTGTAAGGGCTGCTCAGTGATAATAAAAACATTCCTGAGTTACCAATGCTATTTTCAGCACAAATCCAAACTGTGGCCTCCTACTAGATACTGTGAAAAAAACTAACCCTCCCAGTCCAAACCAGCACACTTCACAAAGATGAAAGAAAATGAGGCAATAAACATTTCCTGCCTTTCATCTATTGATAAAAAAGTACAAATCTTACAAACTCTGCTTTTTGAAAGTATTCAGTAATGTTGCACATCCAGTTGAGGTTTTGCGTCCAAATATCAGAGCACTTTCTGTTATGCACCCAGCTCACATCCTTAAAAACGCTTATCCTCTTTTTCTTTCTTGGGAGCTCCTAATTATTTTCTTCCCCTCCGGACCATCCCAGCTCAGAGCTCAGCCATGGTTTCTCTCTGATTCCCTCTCCCTCACTCTGTGAGTCACTTTCAGAGTCAGGCTTCTGTTGCTGACTGCTTTCCACACATCTCCTCTGCCTCCACACTGATTTACAAACCCAGCCCCAGGTTGCCCAGCAGGTCCCAGTCTCTTCACGGAAACTCAGCCCTGTGTTCTTCACACCTCTGCAGTGAGACTCCTCCCCATGGCACCGTTGTCTGCTTTGTTCCTGTACGAATTGCATTAAAAATTTCTTGCTTTCAGCCCAACATCAGAGTAACAACTCTGAAAGAAGAAAACCCTTTAGTTTAAAGAAGAGCAGCATTATTGACAGTACTGCCTCTGAGGATTCTTACACCACTTTTCTAAATGTACAAACAAAATGGTCTCAAATTTCAGCATCATTAAAGATGAAGGCTTGCAAGTACACCATTATTTTGTGTTTTGCTATCATTTATGGGCTCCATTAGTCTGATGGAAGCTTTCTGACACTTTCTAGCTCTTTCTGACAACCTTTTTTTTCCCCTTTTGTTCTGGTATGTTTGTCTAGAAAAGCAGAGGTTTAAAAAGACTGGATAGTTATCCCTGTTTTACATACTGGGAGCTATTATCAAGCATCTCAAAGAGCTCTTTGTTAACCATTAAATACTATGGAAGAGTGGTTAATTAATTGTAGTGATGTAAAAACACCTGGGAACATTTCATTATGAGCAGCCCTCTGAAGTTACCACTTGTGTTGCCTGTTTATGTTTTCTCCCAGCAGAGTGTTTGCCGGAATGCCGTCTTCTCATATTCATTGTTTTGAATCTCTTTGTGCATTCACCTTTTGCTTCTTAGTCCATGATCTGAAATTTTAACGTGAACACGGGGTACCTGTGATGTTTGAGCGTTACAATATTTACCTATGATGTGCTGGAGTGAAGCTATTTTGTGGAACAAAATTCTGTGCTCATTTGCACAGCCCACTTTATGTATTTCCAGTGACTGCAGATTTTACCACTGGGAAAATGAAGGTATCTCAAGAGTAACTGTGTACAATGTGCCACGTGGCAAAGAAAATTGCAGAGTGTAAGTCTAACTTGGGCATCCATGTCCTCAGCATAAAAACATAGCTCTTATCTCTGTTCCGTTTCTGAACAACCACCACATTCTTCCCTCCTGCAGGAGCATTAAGATCCGAGTATTGGGTTCTTAATTACCTAGTATAAACATACTTCCCATTTCAGTGTGAAAAGAGAGAAAAAAATAGAAGTAAAACCTAAACCAGAAGAGGTAAAGACCTCCTGGATCTTGATATATGTGGGGTTTTTTTTTTACTTATGTAGCCGTGCTCCAAGATACCATTCTGTGGCAAAATGCAATAGCAGTTTATTGTATCACAAGGAAAAGCCTACTTAACTGTTTTTCTACCACAATTATTCCTCGAGCTTGCTGATAAACGTTATTGTCTAATTTTAGCTCTGGACATATATCTAATGATTTTATTTCAAAGCATGTTAATGTCTGTCTCAATGTCAGATCAGCTGCAGTCCATGCTACAGCAATAACCATTGTAACACCATTGACCACTGACATCACTGTCTCAGTGAACACTCTTAAGTAAAGAATGATAGCAATATACCAAATCAATATTTGCACCTTTTTCTTTATGGCTGCTTAGATATTGAAAAAGAATATTTCTTCTTGTCAGAATCAATATCTTTGATTCCTCTGTACTTCAGCATTATGATTCAGGTTCCCAAGCTGTAAAATGAGTAAAAAGCATATAACCAACAACTTCAAAAACATTCTAGCAAAATATGAGTCTGTATCATGCACCCTTTATCTGCAGCTGCACCTAATTCCTGGGAGAGTAATTCCAAGAGAGTGTGTGAAAGGGACACTCCATCCTCCCTACCATTCATGTCTCCTTGCTGCAGAATTTCTTGTGCTTAATTAAGGGGAGCACTATTTCTTAAAGGAGCAAGAGGCAAGGCAGAAAATACGGAGACAGATAAAAAGAAATAGATGTGGATTGGAGAAAGGGAATGAGAAATATAACACAGGAAAGAAAACCCAAACAAAATCCAAACCCACAAAAGTAACCTGGGGGGAAGAGTTGGCCAGGGTGCAGTGATTAGTAGGTGTCAGGAAGGAAGAGACTGACCCTTTCTTGTTCATTGGCAGGGAGATTTTTTTGGTTGTGAAGAACTCCAAGTTCAATCCAGTATAATAAAAAGCACGCAGACACGCTGGCCTCCAGTTTGCCTGTCTTTCAGCTTGAGACATTTTGAGGTGTTTAAGATTCAGTGTGTCTTTATAGGTCACTCAGAATAATGACAGAATCATTTTTCTATCTGTAACCCTGGGTTCTTAGTGCTTTCTGCTGAGGATGTGTGTTCAATGGACATATGTTCTGTGCAGAGGGTCTTAATATGCTACATAACACATTGATAATAATATGATAATAATGTCTACAATTGGGATCTCTGCTTGCTATCCCATATCTTAATTTACATCTGATCATTCTTTGTGTTTTGACTATTGAGGCTGTGTATTCCTTGGGACAGGAAGACTGTGCTAGGCTCACCTAGAATTTACTCCATAAAACCATCCAGTGACTCTTGCTCCAGTTACTTTCACTTCCACTTTTGAGCAGACAGAAAATCCTCATACAGTGTTCATAAAATAACTAGAATTTCATAGGTATCATGAAGACTGTGTACTTGACATCTCTACTAATATGCTAGATGAGGTTTTCTGGGAGGTGTTCAGAAAGCTGAAATTGAAAGAGGTGCTCTGTGCTAATAAAACCATACAATACAAATGTCAAACAAAGGGATAAAGAAATTTCCATATATGTGTTCTGTGATTAATAATGAAACTCAGGAAAAGCAGAGACAAAGATAAGTTTCTTAAGTGGAGAATAAGCATGCACATAGAGTTTACAACAGAATGAAAGGAAATCTGCAAGTTTTTATATTTGATTACCCACTTCTTCAGGGCAAACTTCTGTACAAGGCATTATTTGTACAAAATGCTAGAGTTTCCCAATCTTTTTTCTACTCCTGTTCCCAACCCTACAGTCCACCACCTGATAATACATTCTCCTTTATATCCTTGATTACTTCCTGATAATACATTCTCTTTTATATCCTTGCTTGCAACAATAAGAAGATATATGTTCAGCTCAGAAGCCCACAGGAGTGGAACAGGCATAATTGTCATCTTCTTGCTGACTTTAGGAACTCTCAAAACTTGGCCAAAGATTTGCCTTCAGAAGAGTTCCCTGGTTAAATGCTCTGACCAGCCTGCAGTGGTTTGAACAGGTGAAGCCTATTGGTACATTACTGTTTTGGCCTAGTACAGGAGAGTGTTCTCTAAGAAAATTAGCCAGTAGTCACCACTTACCTTGTGTTGGTTCTGTTCACAGCACAGTTTTCATAGACCCAGAGCTATCTACAACTGGAAGATCCTCTCTCCAAGTGCTTTACCAGGAGATCCCCATCTCCTAAAGTGGGATAGAGATCCAAACTGATATGTTGATCACACTGAGCTGGACTACTCCAGAGCATACAAACCATTTAACTATTAAAAACTCAGGCAACATTAATGAAATGAATTTCAGCCAATATTCATGTGCCTCCATATTTCCTGAGGAATTACAGCCTTCAATTATTTACAGATTCGCTGCTCTTTTCTCATCTATCTATCCACCTTCTGTTTCAAAATCCTTTGTCATCTTTACCTTACCTATCTTCTTTTGCGATACCCTATCAAATCTTTCTTTTATCACCTTCCATTTTCAGTAGTGCTAGTAGTAGTAGTAGCAGCACTAGTATCTTCCTCCATTTTCTATTATCATCTGCTGCAAGGGTGTATCAAAACTGGAATGAATATGAAAAAAATAATTAGGGACAGGTTGATAATTCACGTGGCGTTTGGATGGAGAAAAATTGCTGAAGAGCTGTGAGAAAGACCATCTAATTCAGAAGAAAAAGGACTATAAGGGATAAAATCATCAGAAGGCAATCTTAAATTTACTCTGAGAGCAGCAGTGTGGATGCCTACAAATGACAGTGATACTGACCAGTAAATGACACCTCTGAAATCCTGTGTCTCTGAACTGGGCTCTTGTGTGGACACCCTTATTCCAAGAATAACCAACTCTTTCACTCCAAGTAAAGAAGAAAAGATTAGATAAATGTCTGTACAAATTACTTAGCTACACTTCATCTGCTAAAATGTAAAGAGTAGATTACAAGACTTTTTGAGAGTCCCTCTGTATATCTGTAACTGTGATAGCTGAGTCAGTAATTCTGATACTTGAGTCATATTATAATTCCCAAATATGATCGCTTTGCAAAAAAAATTACAGTTTAAATCTGGAATGTGGTAGATAAACTAAGACAGGAAAATAAGAAATACTAATCAAATGCATTGCTGTTGATAGCTAAAGCAGTATCTTTCTCACTTGCTGTTTAGCAGGTTTCCTTTTCATGTGAATTTAAAATAAAGGAATGTGTTGATATAACAGAAGAGACAAATAACGCCTTTCTTTATAAGTGTGGTTTCGATTCTGAAATTCCTAACCTTACCTATTCATTTCAAACCCCATACATAAAAATGGCAAAATACCCCTCTTCCTATTGGGCCAACATGAATGTGCAAAAATCCATGAAAACTTCTAGATGGAAACTTTTCAACATTATTTTCTTTTGCCTTTCACTTCCTAAGAACAAAGAGCAGTGCAATAAACATTGAATTATTTTATTTTGCTCTCCTTTGTGCCCCTTCAGACTTCTACCATAATCTGGATAGTCTCCATTGCCAATATAGATGTATTGTGCGACAGGAAAGATTGAAGTTCAAAAAAATTCAAGAACTCAGTATACAAAACAGCACATAGGCAGTGAAGATGAACACCTCCATGAGACTACTTACTTTATTGAATTAAATTCTCTAAATATATGCAATATCTGTTCTGAGTTGATATGGAATAAATAAAAACAGACCTGACTCTTTGATACAGTCCACTGAGCTCATTCCATTTTATGACAAAATAACACTTTGGTGACAACTTTTCTTGTTTTTTCATCAGAACAGTGTTACAGTAGACTGTGAAGCCAAAAGTGTATTTTCTTCTCACATCACTACTTCTTCCAAATGGTTTTTCTCTGAACTGCCTTCAGCACAAATGGTCAAGAGCATTTAGTGTAGGAAAAGTGACATATTTTGCTAGCAATTATCTATTTGTAACTAGCAGTTGAGAGACTTTTTTTTTTTTCCTGAACCACTATTTTATCTGTTTAAGTGACTTGGTTAGTAGAAGGTTTCTGAAAAATGTTGTGTTGTTTTTAGTAATTTGACATTTGCAAAGAAGCCATTATTTAGTTCCCCAAATGATTTCTAGCTATTTGACATTTTAGGAGCTGAAATTCCATTTGCATGCAACCTTTTGCATAATTAATAAACTAAAAATGATTATTTGAAAGAGGAGTAAACCTGCCTTCCCATACTATGACTGTGTAATTGAGGTCATAATTATCATTCAGCTATTATTTATCCTTTATTCAATTTCACAACTTCTTACATAATGAGTCCCAGTTCCAGAAAAAGACCTTTTGTTGTTTCTCTTTCTTTATCTGGTCTAAGCCTCTGACGTGCTTTCAGTGTTAGTTTTGCTAAATGAGTTGTTTCAATAGCTTCAGTCATAAAAATTGAAGACGAGAGCAGAATGTTCCTACTGCAGATCAATCATTATAGATTTCAGGTTTAGTACCTGTTGCAGGCATATATCTGTATATCTGTTTCTGAGGAAGAATCAACATTTAACTCTACTTTGGCACTTGGATCTTAAATTTCAGGAATGACAATGAGTGCTGTACTTGATACCCAAGGCTACTATGGAGAAATGGGCATAACATATGAAAACTTAGCACTGCTAGAGGTATTATCATTTGCCAAAAGGGTTAAAATATCTGTATACGTAACTATTATATATTATTTATAACAATGGAAAAAAGACCAATGCAGGGGAAAAAGGCTAATTAAAGTTAGAAGTGCTAATCAGAATCATGTGGTGCATATTGTATTTAGGCTCCTGGAAAATTTTGGGTACGTTTTGAATGGCTGTTTAATCAGTATTGTGTAGCCACACCTTAATCTGCGATAAGTAGTTTAGCAAATATTAGCTAGAGCTTAATGTTGAGCCTTTGTTATAGAACGTTTATCTAGGCAGAACAAAGTATAAACATCTCTCACGCAGAGCAGTGTCTCACCCAAAGAATATGACTCAGGGACAGAGCAAAGGATAAAGCAATAGATGGCCTTAAAGAATTTGTGCTACCACCGATATTCTCACCTTTACTTGTAGGTGACTAGGTTGTACTGTAGGGCTCCATTCTAAACCAACGAACAAGCAAACAAAATTAAAAAAAAAAAATCACAAATCCTAACATTGAAGTATGTAACACCCTATGAGTAATAATTATTCATTGATTGCATTTCTTGTCTGTGTAAAACAATCTAGGAAAGGATTTTGATGATTCGGAACTGGGGAAGCCATGGAATAAATGGAATCTGAACAGAAGGTAAGAAATTCTTTTAAACTGAAAGACACACAAGCAGTTTGAACTTTTAGTTTAAACATAAATAGGTAAAAGGGGGATTTATAAACACAAGGAAGAAAATATCCTGCATTTCTGCATTCTATGATGCTTCTCTAAAATACGGAGTTCTTTTAAATATGAAAACTTTTCTTTTAAACTCATGTCTGATTACGCCTTACATTTACTTCCAAAGTGTTAAACAGGTTGCTTTTAGAAAAGCCCTGGGCTTGCACTGAAACTGTGGTCTTCTGTGAGATGCTTGAATGCTTGGGGCATGGGAATGTTGTAAAAGATATTTCACAAGACCAATGCCATTTCAGTTCAATTTCTTGCACCCTTGGCTTGCTGTTGGCTATCAGCCATCACTGTCAGAAGCAAAGTTTAGAGCCTCAGGAAACAAAATATAAAAGAATATAGGGAAGCAAGAACCCTATTGAAAGCAGAAAATGAATCAGATTTCTAAAGATGAGAAGAAAGAATAGATACAAGAGGTTATTAACAGAGTTAGAAAAATTAAGGCAGAGCTAGAGAAAAGCATAAAAGAAAGTGAAAAACTAATAAGGAGCAATGTTAAGAAGGTGAATGTGTTAAAGGTCTTTTCTGTCTATTAGTCTATACCCAAATGATTACTTTGGGTTTATATAACTAACAAAGGCTTGGACAAGAATGGAAAGACAACAGGCTGGAAAGCATCAGTAGTTGAAGATTTGAAATAGGCATAAACAAATGAAATTCAGCTTTTCATACTTTGAGGATTTGGTCTAAGAGAAGCAGTCATAGTGAAGGGGGGTTTTTTGTTTGGTTTTTCTTTGGGTGGTGTACACCATGAGCTGTCACCATATAATTCAGAGAATCTGAGTCTGATTCCCAAAAAGCTGTTGAAACTGGTAACAGTTTTTGAACCAACTAGGAATTAACACAGTGAAAAATACCAACATGGCCTTATCAATAATGAGTTATTTCAGAATAAGCTAGCTCTTCTCCTATATGAAAGCCCATGTCACAATTTTAGTAAAATTCTTCCATGGTGCGGTTAAAATGAAGTTAAGGAAAAAAATACAACATGAATGTGAAGAATTGAAGGACAGATACAGCTGACTGGAAAGCTATATTCATGGTTTGACATCAAATTGGAAGAGATGTATTGTGCAAGGTGTCACCAAAGCTTTTCTTCAGGTAGGAATCTAGTCAGTGTATTCATAGACGTTTTGGCTGAATAAATGTAGTCTTTGCCACATTAGAAAGCCGTTCCAAGTAGTTTAGAGGAAAGAATAGTAATTGAAGATGGCAGTGATGGGTCAAGAAAGCAGCTTTGAAATCAGGTGAAAACCAAGAACTATACATTCAGAGTACCTTCTATCAGGGTGATGCAAGTGAGACTTCCACCTTGCACAAACAAACCCTCCCACCTGTCCAGGAGCAGCAAAGGTCAATTGTTCCTTCAGAGACATGAAAATATGGTCAGCAGAGCAGAGGCCACTCCAGCCAGTGCCCAGACCCACAGCACCCAATGAAGTGATTAAGGAAAGTACAGATGCCACATTCAGCCAAGAGTCCAGATCCTCAGGCTAGTGTCTGGTAGTGAGACAGGACCAAGGTCAAGCCAAAATATCAATCTGCAGCTCAGGCCTGGTGGCAGTAACCATGGGCAGGTACCAGCAGCACCAAGGTGCCACCTCTTATAGGTCTGGACTCAAGGAACCTTGATAAAGGCTTATTTAATTGCTGTAGGGTATCAGTGAGCTGAATCAGGACATATGGAGCTGAGATAGGGAACTGAGAAAGGGATGTAGCAATGTGGCACAGCATGGTGTGAGAAATTTGGAGCTGGATGGGGTTTTCAGGCTGGATGTGAGAGCTCAGGCACCAGCAGTGGATTTGAGGCCCCAGGTGCTCTCCGTGGGCTTGGTCTGCTTTTGATGAAAAGGAATTTTGGAGGGGATAGAGAACATTACTTTTTCAGTTACTGGTGGTAGTATTTCTTCACATTTACCTGATGTTGCAAAGCAAAGTGCAAGAGATTCATCCATTCTGCAATAAAATACCTTTGAGCTCCTGCAATAAAACAGCTCAGATTCAAGTGTTTTTAAGATTTTCTATCATACGTGAATTTGTGATTGCATCACTTGCGATTTCAATAACCTAGTGACTCTGAGAAGACTTTGCTTTAGTGGGGGTCAGGAATTAGATGTAGTTCTGCCTGTGCCATGGTTTTGGTAGTTACTTGAAAGCCAGCAGCAATCTAAGAAGCATGGATGTCTAATCAAAAACATGAGTGTTTCTGCTCTTTGTGTGAAGAACAGCTCACGGCAGTGACACACCTGAGCCTACCTGGTGGCTGAGGGCAGTTGCCCAAAACTAGATTCCATTTCACAGTACACAGTTGAGCAGTCTCTTCTTTTTGTACTTCTGAGGGGCCAAAAGGCAGGATGGGATAGAAAAAGGAATGTGGATTTGGACCTTCCCCTTCAGAGATTTGGCCACTCTGATTCTGTGGCTTGCTTTTCGTGTTAGCCTCTAACTCATGTGAAAGCACAGAGGAAACAGCATGCTCCCCCATTTTTTTTTTTTGTGCTAAGAATTTTAGGATGACAAGTAAGACCATTAAGCTCCATTTTGAATGTGGTTGTGCCAAAGTAAAGACTCTGTAACCATATTGGTTCAAGATAGGAAGCATTTTAGTTGTATAACAAACATACAATGCATTGCGCCAAAAAAAAGTGTACAGTCATGTGGAGCTCCCCTTCGCCTGTTGATAATTTAGAAGACTGACACTAATGAGGTCCCTTGATAAGAAAAGGCAGAACTAAAAGCATCCTAACTTCAAAAGGATTTTGTGCTTCAAATATTAAAGTGATGTAGAGGAGAGAAAGGGCTCATAGTTGTGGAATCCCACGAGTTAAGTCAAACTGCTTGAAGATTAAAAGCCATATCTGACCTTGTATCACAGATATATAAATGATGAAAAATCTGTTCAGAGGAGATTATTGTCCCAATTTCTGTACAATTTCTAAGGGAACTTCCCACAGGGGACTGTGTGGCTGAAGTTTGCCAAGGCCAGACATTCCTGAGGATCACATGAATGATATGTATGACTCTGTGAGCATCAGGCAGGAGTTTTTCCCACATGTAAAGCCTGGTAACCATCAATGAGGAAAAACATCAGTTATGCTTCAGTAAGGATTTTATGGAACTTGCAGGGACCATAATAATATCCTAAAAATAAAGTCATAGGAAGATTTAAAATGCTAAACCAAAAAAAATATATTGGATAATATAAAAAAGAAAGGCCAAGGCAAATAGAGTGGTTTCTGCTGTGAGATTTTACTGCCCTAAAATTACTATGTGTTTCTCACCGTCTCTGTAAAATTTTGCCAGGCTATGGCTACTATGAGCATCTAATACCAAGAAGTCCTGGCTGCTTGTGGGTGTCTCATCCCAGGGACAAGTGCTTCTGTGCAGGTACATCACTCATTCAGGTTACCTAAACCAGGTGACTGTCAGGGACTTAGTGTTCTTGTTTTTTAGCCATTGAGTCTCTTCTGCTGTGTTTCACAGCCCCTGTGTGAACCTGGCCAGGTACCAGGAGTGCCTTCCTCAGTGGTTCAATGTTTAGGCATGGGACAGAAATAGTGTAAGAGTGGGAGAATGAAGTTGGTGAGATGGTGTATGTGCTAGGTGTGGGAAAGACTGGAAGGCTTGGCTGGCATAGGGGAGGAACAGAGGCAAGGTGCTGGTTTTCAGTAGCAGGGAATAGATGGTAGTGGAGCAGGTGTGGCAGTGTGGGGCTGAGCTCTTAGTTGGGGCTATGGTCTGGTGGGAAGAGCAGGAAGAATATTATCATAGAATAATGTGGGCTGGAAGGGGCCTCGGAAGGTCAACTTGTTCAGACTCTACTAAAAACAGGGTTAATTTATTTGTTAGGACAGACTGTTCCTGAATTCTCATAGACTACAGGATCCTTATCCAGGCTAGAGGAAAGTGTACAGATCCCAAAAGGGAAAGGGCTGAGTTGGCTCCTTGCTGCAACTTGCCATGCAGTTGGACATTAACAGAAATTGAGCATGTAGGACACACCTCTTTCCTAGGTAGTTTTATGAGTCATGGAGTCAGCAGGGACTGGCCTTTAACTTCTATGCAAGTAGAATAAGGAGGCTGGCTAAATTTATGAAAATACACTTTTGCTAATCAGCTTTGAAAAAAATTTACTCCTTTATGTGGGAAAATATAATATCGAAGAAATAAAGTGTTGTGTTCTGCAGGAAGATCCCAGTCAAGAAGTGGAATTTTGTAAAGTTTGCCTCTGCAGATCACATGTTGAAAAATCATAAGCAATTTGGAGAAAAAAAATTACGGTTCCCAGGAATATTCAACTCTATTCTTAAATCTTGAGTATCTCTTGGCTTCTCTTGAGGCTTCTCAAATTCACTTCAGTATCCAAATCCCTGTTGACTTGTGTTGTGCAGACATTTTATGAAGCTGACCAGTGTCTTGCTCAAATTAGAAGGAAATTTCTCTTCCCTGACGGGGAATCAGAACACATTTTGGTTAGGTAGATAAAAACAATTTAAAAGACCCCCGAAAATACAAAATATTAACTGTTTTCCTGGTAATTAAAGGCAGATCTAGGTAACTCTGATGTCCTAGATTTAGTTACCACATCAAAGGGTGTTAACTATAGATCCTGAAGTGTTTTTTGATACTTATTTTCTCATAAAATAGGGAGAAGTTAGCTACAATTTTCATAATAGTCCTTCTGCCATTACAGTAATTCTGAAATGACTTTTTCCTTAGAACTTTTTCCTGTCCTTAGAACAGATGATTGTAAATGGATGAAAATGAAGGGTTTATAGACCTACTTCTATGTTTTTCTTGAGCGGCCAGGCTGCAGATGGAAAGGAGGTGGTAGCCAGCTGTGGGTTGGCTTCTTCTTGCATGCGACTAGTGACAGGATAAGAGGACATAGTCTTAAACTGCCCCATGCGAGGTTTAGGTCAGACGTCAGGAGGAATTTCTTCACAGAAAGGGTGATTAGATGTCAGAATGGGCTGCCCAGGGAGGTGTTGGAGTCACTGTCGCTGGAGGCGTTCAAGGAAAGACTGGATGTGGCACTCTGTGCTGTGGTCTAGTTGACATGGGAGTGTTGGGTCATAGGTTCGGCTTGATGATCTCAGATGTCCTTTCCAACCCAACTGATTCTGTGATTCTATGGCTAAGGTGTCTCTAAATATGCCACCCTTTTTATGAGAAAGGAGTGATTATATGCTTCAGGACTGGTCATAATATTTAAAGGCATTAAAAGATGAAGGCCTCGTGTTGCAGAGAGATAATGAGACATAATGCTCTGAAAGGAAATTGTTTTTCTTGCTTCGTAGTTAGTTGTCAAAATCAGTGCACACTTTTATGACTTAGATTTGAGGAATTATTGTCAGTCATTTTTTAGGCTCCCATTTTTACAATTATCTATTTTTAATTTGAAAGGGAAACAAATGGAATCAAGAGTCTTAAAGTTTACCATAAATGGGTAGGATTTTCACTACTTGGAAAGTGCTAAATGCCTATTTTAGGATCAGAGTTTCCTTGCAGTCTGGAAAATCTCAGTATCAAACAAAGAATTTAATTTCCAAGAATGTATGTGGCAAACAATATGAACTAGGAAAATCTGTATCTAACTGATCAAAGAACTTGTGTATTGTGATAGATTTAGCTTTCAGATTGATAACAAATTTGATTAGGGGAAAGTATAATCACTGGATGAAAAAAATGGAGTATAAACCCAGTTGGAATTAGAATTAGGAATGGTATGAACAATTGAAAATTATTATTACAATTTATTGTATCTCTCAATCATAAGGAAATTCACTTTTCTTAACCTCTGCTCCATCTCTTTTTTCTGTATGGAGGATTAGGATTCCAGATAAAGAAACAGACATGAGCCTACTCACAGGAGTAGCAATAAACTCAAATTTCCATTCAGCAAATTGAGGAAACCCCTGTTCAGCACAGTAAGAGCTTTTATTATGTAGTCAGTGTTGCAGATAGACATAAAATGCCTGCTCTTCCAAAGGACATGGATCAGACCTCTAATGGGTTTCAGAGCTTCCTCTGCAGCCCTCACACATCTGCATCTGTGTGGTTACCTTCTAACAAGAAGAGATGGGAAACAGAACTCTATGGAAGTAAAGGAACCCTTTTTCCTTGACTTGGTATTCATCTCTTGCAAAAGTCCATGGAAACTCTTGCTGGAATGTTTTCTGCTTCCACAGGAGGCAAGCAGAGCCTTTTGATTTTCACACTGAGCTGTGATCATACCATGACCTTTTTAAGACATCACATGATGTAGATACAGAATTTTCCTCTCTGATCTGAAATACTTGTTGCATTAGCACGTTATTACTCCACAAACCAGAACACTGCTTTCTTTAATCACTGATATTGTGATTAATAATAAATTAAATCATAGCTATACCTATTGTAAAAAAAACTGAAGGGGTGCACAGTTGTTTTTTAAAAACCTGTTTTCATTAAACAAAAGGAGAAATAAGCCCCCTTTGCATTTCCAAGCCAAGCATTTAGTTCTATAATAATTTTTTAATTTCCACATTTATTAAAATAGTTTCCTTTGCTAAAAGCTTTGTGAATTTGTCTTAAAAAATTTGTATTTACTTTTAATTATACAATTAGGCCAAAAACTGACTAACTTTCCAGGAAAAAAATTTCATTTAGTCTTAGTGTTAAACATTGTGTATATGCCAGAAGAGAAATGCAATACCTTGATTTTCTGAAATGTATTATTTGCTTAAGGGAGGATAGCAAACTCTTTGACAAATAAGCTCAATAATAAAGCAATAATAGGATAAATATACCATAAAAGGATAAAAAAATATTATTTAAGAGAACTATTTCTGAATTGTAAAAAAATATTGTTATAGGCATTAAACCTGACTTTCACCCCCTCTGCCTCTCCCCCAGTTTCTTAAGGATCAGGCTTAGATAGTAGGAATTGAAAGAAAAGAGACTTTGAAAAATAGATTTGTTATGCTTTGGATGGTGGAAAGGGACACATTTGTGAAATCACTGTCTGAACTGAATTACAGCCTCCTTCTCTGCTGCTTGCATTAGGCCCTCTAGTTTATAACTCATCACTGCTAAAAGTTACAATCTAATAATAATAGTAATAACACTAGTGCTAGCACTACAAGCTTCAAATGATGTTCCCTTTGTGTTAGGTATTACAAAAACACAATCAAAAAGGGAAGATCAAGGGAAAAATAGATGCTTTTATTTTTCCCATTTCACATCCATGGGTCACAATACATTTAAGCAAATATCCAATGTTATCCTGAAATAGGGTTTGCTACTGGAGTGAGGCTTAGAGCATCCTGACTACATCTGAATTACTCTTTTCTTGCACCCTGCACCTTCCCTGTCTCCTGCTGCTTTGATTGTCCATGTCAGACACTTCTTGTAGCATGTGCAGGACACATGCCTAGACTTTCTTAGAGACAGGGTGTGCAGGAAAAGGAAGAGGAGGTTGTAATCTTCGTGGTTTCACTTAAAATGGAAGAGGATCAACAGGGGAACTGTCACGGACTGAGTGCAGCTGTGTTTTTTCAAAGGTCCATCCACAGCATCTCATCTCCAACCCATGATCAGGAGAAGGTGCTTATGGTGGAGTATGAGAGCAGACAAGCACGCTCCAAATAGTCACTTTGTTCTTTTAATACAATTAACATCTTCTGTGTTTCGTAGTCACTGGTGGTGCACTTTTTTCCCCACACCAGAAAGGTTTCAATACCTTTTAAACCTCCAGGGACTCTAAAATCTCATCAGTTATTATGGGAAGGAGCTATGTATTTTAAAGATACCCTTTGTGAAGTATGTGGGGGGTTTTTGTTACGATTTTAAATATTTTGTTCTGAAAGCGTTGCACTCAACTTCCTTTGCTACTCGCTGTTGTTACTGAGACAGAGAACAGCCTCCTAACCTCTGCAGGGCATGATTGATTGCATACCTCTCTAACATATTTTATCCACAGTCATTTCTGCAACTAGGAAAAAAAAAAAATCACATTTTATTAGATATTCATGGACAGAATCAAAGCAATATTCTGATAATCCTTATCTTTCTATTACTTTTTAAATTTATACTCTTCCTTCAGCAATTTGAACTTCACAAGTTTCCTGTTGGCTTACTTTTCTGGTTGTCATGGTGCCTCTGAGTGGGAGCACTGTTTCTTGGAAATCCAATATTACTTGCTCTTCCCAACGCCTGCTGGCTCAGCATCATTTGCAAGCTTGTTAAACATGCACGCTGTCCTATCATAGAGGCTGTTTATAGAGAAGATCAAAGCTGTTCAGTCACTTGTCCTCCTGTCCCAATGGTTTTCCAAGTTTCAGAAGGTGTTTTCTTTTATCTTTCTCAAATACATAGAGATTTAAAGTTGTTTCAGGTGATTCTCTCCATAGTCTGCAGTGGAATATTAAAATGTTTCCATATGTTGGGAGTTTTTTCTATTTTATCTATCACCCAGTTGCAATTTTCATTGTAATAAGGATGGAAGTGATGAACAGTCCTTCTGTTGACCGAAGGTTTGGATGTGGCTTGTCTTTCTGAGCTATACTGCCTGAGAAATTCAGTAGAATGTAAAAGAATGTTTCAGATCCTATATTAGGAAGTGGGCTCATACTCCATACCAGTATTATACTCTTAGTTTTAAATTGTGTTATCTTTATTACATCTGTTTTATAGCAAGGAAAAGAATAATTTGCTGCATTAGATTGGAAAAATTAAAGGTATCTTGAGCAAAAAAACCCCAGACCATTGAATTAAAATAATTGATACATATTAAAAAGAAACTGTGAAAACAAGAAAAAAATATATGATACATTGAGAGATGTGTTTCCTTAAAATATTCTTTGAATATGCTTCAGTCTTCTTGTGCTCATCCATTTGTTTTATATTTTAAAAGGGTCTTCTAACTAGTGGACTAAACTCACTGATTGCCACTTAATGTTCAAATGATCTTCCACCAACAGAATCAAATTCTGGCACAAAGAGCTTCTCCCTTTTGTTTACTACCCTTATATTTTAGTTTGCTGCCAGCCTGTATCTTGTTAGAGTCAAACTAATTTCTCAAGAAGTAGAATAGAAAAGAGATCTTGTTATGTTGCGAAATACATATAACAAAAAATAGATGAATTGAAGTGGGTGGCCAGAATTACAGCAGTATTCTAGATGAGCTTGTACATAATAGCATTTGAAGTAGAAAACTGGAAATAGTTTGCCTGATACATCTTAACATTTTACTTGCCTCTTCTATAACTTCTTCAAGCTGGTGGTTCACAGTTTGACTAACCACAGACATTTCTTTGCCCCCCAGTCTCACAGCTAGTTTAAGCTGAGGTTTTTGCTGTTGGTTCACCAATAAAAGATGGAAAACTGCTGTACTTTGACATTCACCATATCGTCACATTTCTATTCATCTATTGTCAAACTCTTGCAGTTTGTTTTGTTCCATTTCTATTTTGACAAAGTGTTCCTGGTGACTCTTGAGACTTTCTCCTAGCCCCTGCTGTCATGGCAGATCAGAACAAAAATTGCTTTTTCCCTTGAGGACCAAGCAGGCAGCTCTGAATGCTCCACTCTACTCTGAAAATCTAGGTCTCTTACTTTCATGACCGTTGGTTTTGACCTCTACTTTTTCATTTCTACCTTTAATTTCTTCCCAAATCCGTAGTTCTACCCCATGCCTTCCCCAGAACAAGGTGAAAACAAAGCAAATACTCAAAAATATACCAGGCTTTCTGTGAGCTGTACTGTGCCTAGAATTGACAGGAAAATGATTTCTAAGAGCACAGAAAGTTTAGCCAACATTCATTGTCTCCAGAAGTGTAGGTAGATTTGTTGTTCTGAGATACCACCAAGAAACAGCCAGAGCAGGGAGGGCGAGCAATAGCAGAGGATGGTGGTAGTGCAGGTGGGGTTCTGTTCTCCCAGTGAGGTTACAGGCCCCCCATATCTGAGCAGGGTGGGTCATAGCAGGGTGCCACCAAAGCAGAGTGATCCATGAAGTCCACTGTCTCATCAGGGATTGTAGTTAGGAGGAGGTGCAGCCAGAGAAAAGGAGGCAGGGCAGAGGACAAGTTAGTAGATCTGAAGTCAATCCAGAGACTGTGCCAGAAACAGAGAATAAGATACATACAACTACAGGTGTCACAGACAAAGTAGAGTAAACAACAACCATAGCAGATCCAGGGGTTATGTAAGGAAGAAAAAAACCCAAAACCAAAATGAGAGAATAGATCTCTTACCCTATTTGATGAGCTACTTGGTGGCTTCCCTTGCAGAGCTGTGTTCACCAAAATGTACATAGTCTATGCACAGGTGGTTTTGCCTTGTGTTCTTTCATTAATCAACAGATTCAGAATTTGCTGCTTTGGTTTAGGCCAATTTTTACCAAAATTTACAACAATCCTGTAGTCGTTGTTGCTAGCAGGTTCCTTACAGAAAATTTAAAAGTTCATTTTCAGCCAGTCATCCACAACAACTTATCTGCAGCCTGTCAGCATTAACAATTTAAGTTATGCTTTTCACCTGCAAAAGCACCATAGCTCAGTCTAGGACTGAGGGCCCAGGCCTGAGCTTAAATGGAATTCTGGGACCAATCTGCAGAGCTTGTGTGGGTGGAGATCCCAAGTGCGGTTGGTCAAAGCAATTTAAGCCTATTTGTGCACTCATGGCCCTGCATTTATGAATCACTTAAAAAGCCTTCTAAAATTCTTCAAACAACCAACTCAAAATATGATTGAGAAGCTAAAATTTTCTGCTCCATTTTACCATTGCTTTTAATGTTCTCTTCTTATGCAAATTTCTTCCCGAATTTACAGCTCCATCCATCTAAAATGAAGCATTAATCTGCATATATTCTAGAGCAGACACTGGCTGAAGTCACCACCTGCTTCTTGGTTTTACATGTGATGTAACTTCAAAGTATGCTGTAACAAGGGATTCCAAACCACAGTCAACTGCAGTAGCCAAGAGAGTTTTAGTAGACCTGTCTCAGTCAGCTGCAAATACACATGACCTTGAAGGATCTTCCCGAGTTCATTTTGACCTGGTCAGATGGAAGACACTTCCAAATCAGAAGTTATGTAGTCACAATGCACTGGGAGTAATGGCAAAGCAACTCATCTGTGCATACTAAACTAGTTTGGAAACAATTTTGTTTCTGAAAGTATTCCCTCCTCTAGAAGATGCTGATACTAGATTTTTCAGTCTAGTAAATAGAGGAAGACAAGATGCTCATTAAAAGCAGTGCTCCTTTCACCTTGGCCATATGCTGTTTATAAGCAACTGTAGTGTATTATTATGCCAGTGACAGTAGTAAATCCTTGGAGAAATGTTCCTGTGAAAATACAGTCTGCCTGTGTCTGCAAGACTGACAATCACCGCAGTGATTAACATAGAGATACACTTACGCTAATCCCTCAGTATGATTTTTATTGTATCAGTCTGCCTCCAGCTCTGGATAAACTTTGCTTATATATTTGTCTGAAACAAAATAAAAAAAAACAATAATGTCTTATAAAAAGAAATGTTCCATTTCTAAAAAGAAGAAAGTCAGAAGAGTAATGTGATTTCAGGTTTGCCAGACAGCTGATGGAATAATTTCTGCATGATGTAGGATCCACATGCAGAGTACAGCTCAGTAAGAATTAGGGTGACAGATAATTTATGTCATTTGGCTCAGCATCAGCTGAGAACTGTGATTCTTAGCTGGTTGGCCAGTTAGAGTAAGCATGTTTCTGAGTGGCCAGCTCACACCTTCCAGACTGTCAGCATGCCAAGACGATGCCTAAAGAGGCCAACCTAGAAAGAGAGACTAGACAGGAGTAAGGGAATAAAGGTGGATATTTATTTGAAAGGCCTTCAGAGGCACACCCTGGGCAGGCCAAAGGCTACACCCAAGATGGACCCCGAGTCAGGAGTTCTTCACACTTTTATAGGTTTGGTCCATTTGCATATCAGCATAAATCAGCCAATTAAACTTTAGCTAATGATGTAATTTCCCCTCAGCTTGCCCCCCTTCTCAAGATGCTGGTTTACACATTTTGGGCCTAGGACGGGCTGGGTGTCCTTGGAGAACAAGTTTAGAGAGGCTTTGTTATGTCTATCTTAGCATGAGAGAACAGCAGCTCACAGGCTACAGGACACTTCAGAGTTACACACTGGGAATACAGAATTTGAAAAATATAAAAGCTAAAACCTAAGGCATCAAAGACACTTATCTGTTTTCCATTTCCTCCTGCTCCAGGAAGTGCATGTGTAGGATCTTGTCTCTGTGTGAGTCTGTTGTGGTTTTGCAGGCAAGTGAGCCTGTCAGTCTGTACAATACTATGTTAAAAAACCTTTTTTTGGTTATTTGGATAGGGAAAAGGGACAGCAGATTCTGGCGGAAAAGGAAGAAGAAAAATATACTGTAGTAAAAAAGAAGGTGCTGCCCACTGTGGATAAATTAAATATGTTTAAAAGTTCACCCACTTGTTCTATATGACAAGTGTGGGCTAAATTCATGCAGTTGTCCCTTCATTAGCTATAGATGGGTGACAAACAGGCAATTATTTCAGGGTATAATAATTTCAATGTTTAGATAAAGTAAGGAAACAATATATCTTATCCTGCCTTTCTGAACAATTTTGGCTATTCCACTTATAATATTAGAAGGTCATTTCCCTTTATCATTGCAAAGCTTTCATATTGATTAAATTCTTTATTCTTGTAAATAAAGCAGTTTTGTCATATTGAAATGGTAGAGAAATCATAATTTTGCCACTCTTTTAATGTTAAAATGCATACATTGCTATAAATATGGCTGCTACAGACCTGATCTAATGTGGTGATTTTTGCAATTCAGCTCAGCTGTTCTTAATACATTCAGTGATACTTTAAGCAATCAGCTTTACATGGCCTACAATATTCTTGTGCATGGAGAAGAAAGGGCTCTATTTTAGAACCTGCAAAAGCAATAGCTGATAAGAAGATGTCACAGAATCATAGATTCGTAGGATGGTTTGGGTTGGAAGGTACCTTTAAGTTCACAGGGACACCTTCCACTAGACCAGGTTAATCAGAGTCCCATCCACCCTGGCCTTGAACACTTCCAGGGAGGGGCAGTCACATCTTCTCTGTGCCTCACCTACCCCACAGTAAAGAATTTCTTCCTAATTACTAATCTAGACTTACCCTCTCAGCTTGAAGCCTTTGCCCTTTTTCCTAACACCGTATGCCCCTGTAAAAATTCTCTCTCCAGCTTTCTCGTCGGCACCACTTAGGTACTAAGGTCTCCCCTACGCCTTTTCCTCTCCGGGCTGAACAACCCCAACTCTCTCAACGTGTGCTAACAGGAGAGGTTCTCCAACTCTCTGATATCTTCATGGCCCTCCTCTGGACTTGCTCCAGCAGTTCCATGTCCTTCTTATGTTGGGGGCCTGAAAGCTGGCCACAATACTCCAGGTGGGGTCTCACAAGGGTGGAGATATCCTCCAGCTGCCCTCTCCTACAGTTTTCATTTCCTCAGCACTTGAATAGATGCATTGTTATATCTGTATGTGGCATAGTGGATGGCAGAAACCCCTGTCAGGATAGAGAAGATGGGAATCCGTATGTAGGTGTAGACAAAAGACGTAGTATAGAGATGAAAAAGAAGAGGGAAAAAGGTTGTGATGAATGTGGTCAAGCACTGGAACAGATTGACCTGAGAGTTGATGGAATCTCTGCCCTCTGAGGTTTCCAAGACTGAGCAGGGCAAGGCCCCAGACAAGCTGATTTAACTTAGGACGTCAGCCTGCTTGGTGACAGGGTCAGACTGGATGGCCTCTGGAGGTCACTTCCAGCCTAAGACTTCCTGTGATTTTTCTGAATCAGCATAGCCAAACAGTAACCTTCTACAGAAGTAAACTATCTTCTCCAGCAGACTCTCTAGCTGCTTGTTTTATCTCACTAGCTCCTAATGTGGTTCCTCAGTTATGTCAAATTAGCAAAATTAGCATTCCTTTGCACACAAAATTAGCCTTGTTCATATGCTATAATTACTTTCACTTCCCACCTTGAAATTTAGGTAGACATCTCAATGATTAGATGTTATCGCTGTGTTTATGGTGTCTGACTGTGCTTTTAAACATCTTTGTGTCAAGGACGAGATACTGACTTCTTGTTTGTGGAACATTGCACGAGCATGTAGCTTAGTCTAGGGGCATTTCCAATGAGTCACGTTAATGGGAAACAGGAAAGAAAGCAATTTCCTCCTGCTCCTTGGCTCTTCTCCATTTTTCTTTATCTTCTCCCCCTCCATATTTTGTCTCAACTGCAGGCTTAAAATCAACCCCTAACCTCTTTGTTCTCTCTTTTTGTAGAAATTCTTAACCCTTGTTTCCTTTCTGGGGCTCACTGTTTTGCTCTGCAAGCTACACTTCCCAGAGGCAGCAGGAAAAATGAAAAAATATTTGCAATGATGATGCAATTAGTAATAAAGGAATAGATCCTACTTAATCTAGGAATTTCCTTGGGAAGCAGTAATGTTAGCTATCATATGCAGGAATCTCCCAGATTCTTGCATTTTAATGCTTTGGAGCTTGTTTTTTACTGAAAGACTCTGGATGGGTTTTTCCCCCCAATGCATTTCTGTGTGCTTACTCTCAGCCTACTTCAATCTATGGAATTTTTGAAACTACCCACATTCTGTAGATAATTGGGCTAATCACAGATTTCAGATGAAAGGACTAAATCTTGACAGTATGAATAAGGTTTCCTTCAACTACTAGATGCAAATGATAATTCATGGGAGTCACAAGCCCAAAGTCAGAGTGTTTTCCTAACTGATGGTATGTTTTTCACTGGTTTCCCATGCTGATAAATGCCACCAAAGTACTTTTGTAGTGTACAGTTATATATGACAACTGCATCATTGACACAAATGATGTTTTTAAACTGTACAGGTTGCACATCCTAGTGATTTGCTCCTGAAATCCCTCCTGTGGGAATCAATACAAATGTTCCCTTGTAAGCGACTGCTGAATGGAATCACTGAGTGCTTAACAACTCACATGTATAAGAAGACAATTTATAGGCTAGCAAATTCTATTTTATTGAATAGAATATGTTTCTATTGAAAATGGATAGGATGAATGGGATTGCTAGTCTTACACTTTCAGGTTCAGTTCACAAGTGATAGAGCCTGTAGTTAATGAAAATTCAGTCACTACATGAATGCTGCTCTTTAGCTTCCCAATACAAAGTCTTACGCTTTCTTTGATATTGGTGTGCTGTATACATTGGGGCATTCATATCTTCCTATAAAGATGTCTCAATTTCCAGTAAGGTGTCAGGGCCCAGAGCAGGCTTCCCTTGTTCTGGGAGTTCAGCTGACTGCACTCAACTTCCAGCTCACCGATGGGAGTTGCACTGAAGAAACCAACACCGAGACTCTACATAGGACCCCTATCATTTCCTTGTGTCCTGGGGTGATGTTATAAGGCTTCTTTATTCCTTAACTGTCTTCTTAATGCCCAAAGATGCTGTCTCTGTAAGATGGACGCGGGGTTGGGGCCAGAGCCGCGGGACCCCCGGTGCGGGTCGGTGCATCGGCTCTGGCTCCAATGGTCTGGGTCGTGCTTGGGAGTGAGTGCACCGGGGAGACTTCACTACTCTTTTGGGTGTTTTTTGTTCCCTCCAGCTGGGAGAAAGGTTTTGATTTCTTTTCCTTCCCTACCCCTGGCCTCCCTACCTTCCCTCCCTTCTCTCCGGTCCAGGGAGCCTGCAGGGTGGCCTTGCCTGGTCCGAACCCCGAGGAACGCTGAACTGCTTCACCTACTTGGAGCAGAAGGATCGGCGCCAGAGGACCAGCAGGTTTTCTTCCATCTGCCCTGCCCTGGACTGCTGCGTGGACTTCCCCTTCCCCTTCCCTTTCCCTTCCCCTTTCCCTTCCTCTTTCCCTTCCCCTTCCCCTTCCCCTTCCCCGAGATTGGGGAGACCAGTTGTCAGCCCGTGTGGTTTTTTCCCTGAATTGGGCATTTCTTGTATTTTGAGGTTTTTTCCCTCTTCTACACCTTTTTTTTTTTGTTTTGTGCTAATAAACAGGTTTTTTTCCACTTTCATCTGCTGTCATCAATTTTGCCTCATTGGCAGAGGAAAGGGGGAGACCCTTTCCCTTTGGAGGAGATGCTCATTCCTGAGCATTTCCTCCTGAAGTTTTGTCTCCAAAACCGAGACACCTTGGAAGCTGCCTTCATGCTAAAACTCTCTCCCTTGTTCTCCACCAGCCCCAGAATTTTTAGGATTGATTTGTGCTTAACTTGAAGAGCCAAGGAAGCCTACTACTTGTTACGTGGCCCAGGAAATGAGATGGGGAATTGTGACTTCAGTGTGTGCTCTAGGACTCACCCCTTTCAGAGAGATGCGTTTTTAAAAGTCATGCAGACAACGACACTGACATGATCTTTAAGCAAAATAAAAGTATTTTAGTGTCATGTAATTTGGATTGCATGAAAATCAGCCCTTTGCACGAGTCACAATTTGTATGTTCGCCCTTATGTCCCAGCAGTACCATTGGGTTTGTTTTTCCTAGTTGCTGTGAGGTGTAATTCTTGTGCAGCCACCGGAAAATTCAGCAGTTATATAAGACATTTTAAAAGTTTCTGTTTGAACTCTTCTTATCTGTCTTATTTTATCTGTTTGTAACTGGTAATTATGAGTTCACGCTGATCTACAATTTCAGTTTCCACAGCAGTACTTTTTAAAAGTCATTTGGTTTTAGTCTGTCTTATTCTTCTCCAGTAATATATTTCAAGGTTTAAGTGTAACACTGAAATATTCATAAAGTTCCTAACCAGTTGCAAATTTTTGGACTGTATTATAGTAATGGAAGCTGCCTGAATGACAAACGAGGCACAACAGAGCAGAAAGGGAGGTGAAGGGAGAGCAAGAGAAAAGAAGGGGAAAAAAATATACAAAAGTTAGCACAAAGGAACAAGAGAAATGCAGATTGTAAAAAAGAAAACCAGAATAAAGAAAGGTAAAAAACAGTGGGAAGAGAGAAGCAGAGAAACATTAGAAGTTTAATATAATTCTTTGGTCACCACCTAACAAATAGGTTAGCAAAATGTCAATTTTTATCCAATCTCATACCCATATGCTCAAGACACTACAGTAGCTGAAAGATTAACATGCCAGTGTGATACTTAAGTTTCTGAGGAAAACAAAAAACTTGAGGTCAAATACCAGATGATAAAATGAGAAAAACTTGTTGTTGAGAAACTGCCATCAAAATAGAGGAGTTATCTGAATGCAAATTCTTAGAGACTAGAGTTCACACCAGTTGAATTTTAAGAAGTGGTAGGGCCAGTACTTCCTTTAGGTTTCTTTGCATAACTACCCCAAACTGAACAGCTCGCTGTGTTTCAAAATCAACTTTTTATTGATTAACAGTTGCGCTTGTGTTAAAGAATAAATCAGATGTGTTTAGTAAGATTTGCCTTCCTTCACAGCCTGAGATCTCCTTTATCAGCATTAATGTTATTTCTATACTTCCGTTTCTCTGCTGTTGTATTCCATGGTTTCAGGGGCTTAATTTCTATGTTTGTTCTCTCTCTGGAATTATTATAATGTGATCAGCCAGTTGCATCAATTGCCCTGTTTGGCTTTCTGCATTCCACGGTGGCACAACACTTGCTTTCTCCCAGTCTTTGGAGTTCCTTAGCTGCTGTGCCCGTTATAATCAGGTGTAATCTCCAGGACTCAGCATAATGAAGGAAAAGTTTTATATCAGTAGAGCAGTCCAGCTCCTTCAGAAAAATTATCACCTCCTTGGTTCTATCAGCATAAATTCACATGGAATATCACTCTCTATGGTAGGTTTACTGAAAGGATCCTAAAGATTTCTGACCCATTGAAAAGAATTATAATTGAACTATTTACGCTAAGGAAAAAGAGTTAGTTCAGGTTACTCCTTAAACAGCCCCACTGGAACCAGAATGTCACATCCTGATGTGTTTTCCTCTTATGGTTAGTATTCCCGTTTTAAAATGCAGGGAGCTGGATGAAGGATTTCTGCCTTTGGCATCTTACTAAGAATTTAGAAATAGGCTGCTTGTTGCAAATTTCATCTGCATCTTAGGTTTAAACCTAAATCCAAGTGGCACATATAGGATGTTCAGCCGTGAGATAACTTGATTATATTGAAGAGTGCTTGTAACTACAGGGCTGTTTGGCTATGTGTCCCTGCTTAACAGCCTTTTGGTCCAGCTATTAGTACTGAACTTCTGTGGAAACAGAGACAACAGGAATATCTTGCATTATATATTTAGGAAACTCACTGGGAAAACAGTCAGTTGCAGTCCTTTCAATAGAGGTAACTTGCGACCTTTCACAGAATAAAATACTGCCAATGGAACACAGACAAGAGACCAGGTCCTCTTCTCCCATGAGTACTAAATGTTAGAGATTTCATTATTTTGGCCAAGAAATTTTGAATGTTTCCACAAAATAGGATAGTTTCAGCAAGGGATGTTTTCCTGTCTGCTCTGGCTAATGCTTCAGGCATCTGTCGTGGGGCATGCAATGAGCAGCAGAATCCCTTCAACACCATGCTATGTACAGGAATGAAACAGACCTATGTCTCCCACACTTGCTCTGAAAACTTAAAAAAATAAAATATATGTAGAAAGGATTAAGGGAGAGGTTTTTTGTCTCCTCCTGTACCTATAAGGAAAATAATCCGCTGCAAGAAACCCTCTCTTGCATATTAACAGATCTCAGATTGCACCTACTTCAGCAAATCCTAAGACATTTAGAGGAACATTAGTCTTTTGTGTTAGCTACATTCTGAACTGTTCAGATGTGTTAATGCTGAGGCATATCTAGACATGCCAAGAAGCAAAAATGTAGAGAACTGGGAAGTACTAAAGGAAAAACAAACACGAGCAGTTAGAGTTTTTGTATTTTCAGTAGCAGAAAGCAAAAACCCCAAAGTTTTAGGATTTCAATTTTGGCCATAAATAGCTGCTACTTACACTATATTTCACAGAATCACAGAATAAGCTGAGTTGGAAAGGACTCTATGGGATCATTGAGTCCAGCTCCTGGCATTGCACAACACTATCCCAGGAGTCACACCATGTGCCTGAGAGCATTGTCCAAATGCTTCTTGAACTCTGTCAGGCTTAGTGCTGTGACCACTTCCCTGGGGAGCCTGTTCCAGTGCCCAAACACCCTCTGGGTGAAAAGCATTTTTCTAACATCCAACCTAAAACTCCCCTGGCCTACAACTCTAGGCTATTCACTTGGGTCCTGTCACTGGTCACCACAGAGAAGAGATCAGTGTCTGCCCCTCCTCTTCCCCTCTTTCCCACAAGGAAATTGTGACCACAATGAGATCTCCCTTCGGTCTCCTCCAGGCTGAACAGACCAAGTGACCTCAGCTGTTCCTCATATGGTTTCCCCTCGAGGCCCTTCACCATCTTTTTTGCCCTCCTCTGGACATTCTCNCAGTGCAGAGCAGAGCAGGACAATCCCCTCCCTTGCCCGGCTGGCGATGCTGTGCCTGATGTACCCCAGGACAGGGTTGGCCCTCCTGGCTGGCAAGGCACTGCTGACTCATGGTCAACTTGCCATTGACCAGGATCCCCAGGTCCCTTTCTATGGCACTGCTTTCCAGCGTCTCATTTCCCAGTCTGTTCATACATCCAGGGCTGTGCCATCTCAGGTGCAGAATCTGTCACTTTTGCTTGTTGCACTTCACATAGTTGGTGATTGCCCATCTCTCTAATTTCTCAAGGTCTCTCTGCAGGGTCTCCCTGCCCTCGAGGGAGCCAACAGCTCCTCCCAGTTTTGTATCATCTGCAAACTTGCTTAGTATCCCTTCCAGCCCTGCGTCCAAGTTATTTATGAAGATGTTGAAGAGCATGAGGCCGAGGATGGAGCCCTGCAGAAAGAACCCCACTAGTGACAGGCCACCAATCTGATGCCACCCCATTCACTGTAACTCTTTGTGCCCAACCCGTGAGCCAGTTGCTCACTCATCACAGGAGGTGTTTATCCAGCTGTGTGATGGACATTCTGTCCAGAAGAATCCTGTGAGAGACAGTATTGAAAGCTTTACTGAAATCCAAAAAGATCACATCAGCTGGCTTTCCTTTATCAACTAGACTGGTTACCTTGTTATAAAATAAAAATCAGGTTTGATAAGCAGGACTTTCCTCTCATGAAGCTGTGCTGGCTGTGACCAATGACTGCATTGTCTCTCAGGTGTTTTTCAATACCTCCCAGAATGATCTTCTGCATAACTTTAGCAGGTATTGATGTGAGACTGACAGGCCTGTAATTTCTGGGGTCCTCCTTCTTGCCCTTCTTGCAAACTGGGAAATGTTGACCAGCTTCCAGTCAGATGGGACCACTCCAGATTCCCAAGACTGATCAAAAATAATCAAGAGAGGTTTTGCTATGCCCTGCTTCCTGGAGTTTTAGTCTGATACTTTATCTTTGTAAGATTTGGTTCTATGGTTGGTGATTCTTCTTAAAAATATTTCTAGAGTAGATTTTTAAAAAGAAGTTAATACATCTGCTCTAAAGTCTTTGGACTACAGCCTCTGAGGTTTAGATGAATCTTTCAATATGCTCAGCATGTTTCTTAGTCTGTTCTGAAAGGTGAATTATTCTACATAATTTTTCCATGGAACAAAAAGACACTATCTGTTTCCATAGCAAAATCGTAGTTTCTTTTCCAGTAATCAGTTTGCATATTTGTACTCATGACAATCTGTTTAAAAGTGTAAGAAATAAAGTGTGCTAGCCAAAATAAAAGTGAAGGGCAGTCAAACTACAAATAGATTGCAGAAGGTACAGAGGAGAAGGTACAAACTAGGCTTTAAGTTTTAAAAATATTGTAAGTGAGATTGTTTGGTTGGGTTTTTGTTTG
>VWZT01010677.1:0-20421 GCA_013397055.1 Pachycephala philippinensis | reverse complement strand
GGAGGCTTACAGCTTTCCTCAGGTCCTGTCAATGATCACTACAGAGAAGAGATCAGTTAGCTATCCCAAGACTGGATAAATGTATACTCCTGATGGACAGTACATCCTCTACTCAGGACACATGCTTAGAGCAAAATAGGTGACTGACTAAAGCCCAGATCCACAGTTCTGCAAGTCCTATTTAGGAGTCTAATTCTGCAGTTAACAGAAGTCAGTGGATGTCTCCAATAAAAATGGGATCAAGGTAGGTCCTCATTCAGTTTAAATATTTAAGCAGATGCTTACTTTAAGGACAAGATTAAGTCTCTTTGAACTCACTGGGAATGAAACACATGCTTAAGTACTTCAGTGAATCAGGGATCTATTTCAGCTTTGGATCCATAGTACTGGAAGGTATCAACAGAAGCAGTCCAGCGATTTCCTGTGCTGCCTACATCTCTGGCTGCAGCTATGATATTATTATCAGCTTATTTTGATAAATAGAGTATTCTTCCCATTTCAGTAATTTTTTTTCTTTAATATGGAGGGTACTATAAATGTATATGTAAGTTGCTGTACTAATCATCTTCTGAAGTGACTGTTTGCATGGAACCTGATGCTGTTTTATTCTACTTCAGCCTTTCTTTAGATTTTTATTCTGGCCCATTGATTGAATCATGACAAATGATTGCTTGAGCATGCTGACTGCATTCAGCCCTGGTGGCGTGTTCAAAAGCCCGCTTGTGATGGCTGATTTCATTTTCAAAACTTGCAGGGGTTATTTATGGGAAAACAAAAGCCCTTTAACAGATACCTAACAATGGATTTGGCTGGTTAGTTCATTTACTGTGCAAAAGGGGAAAGCAATCAGCAGCTCTTTCTGCCTATGTTCTCTTATGAAATACTACATTTGGTTTTGAGTCATCAGCTTATCAATCTTTCATGCCAAACTGGCTTTAGAGGTAAAGACTAAAATCTTTACTATAGCTATTACTGCAGTGCCAGTCAGGAAAAGCCAGCATGGGATGCATAATTTGGCAGCTTGCTGCCATAGAAGGAAGCACTTTTCTCCCACTAGAATCAAAAATAGACTTTTTGACTAGAGATCCTGGGGGGCTCTGGAAATGTCCAGGATCAACAGACACAAAAGCCACTCTCTGTTGGATAAAGCCCAGTGCACATTATTCTAATGTCAGATGTATAGGAGTGCAAAACTGTACCACAGTACATTGAAAAACTTTTCCTTCCCTTGTGCACAATTGGAGAATGGTTTGCCTTTGGAATTAGATCTCTGGATCAACATAAAAAATACTGAATATTTTGTTTGGAAACTCTTGTATGGACATATACAAGAGGCAATAGCTTAAAGTAAATACAAGGGACAAAGCCAATAAGTAGTATTTTCAAGGCTGACAAGGACTCAAGTTTTATAAAGTAAAGCTGTCTATTGGGCATAGAAAAGGCACTAAAAATTAGGGATGGATGAGATCATACTATTTCATTTCAAGTGCTGCATTTTTGGTTTGAAAGTTCCAGCCTTCACAGGATTTCTCTTTCAGTTTATTAAAGTTTGTGGGAATAAAAAAAGCAGAGACTGGAAGAGATGAAGAAAATTACCAAAAAAAGTACATTGTGTACTGTATGTGCAGCCGTACTACCAGTTCATGCCAGCCTAGCCAGGGCACATGGCCTCCTTCAAACAAAACACAAGTACATTTTCTATAAAGAAAGGGAGTGTTTCAGCAGAAACGTCTCCTTCAAAAATGTTTCAGCCATAAGAGAAAATATTTATAAATGTAAACACATTCTGCAAGCCTAATCATCCATCTGTGGGATTAGTGACACTGTGGACAAACAAAACTATCCAAACTGCTTGAACATTAAAAAAAAAAGCCAACAACCAGTGGACAAACTTTTGGTAAAGACAGATAGCCTGTAAATAAAAGTTCACAACAACAAAACCACAAACCAAAGCTCTGTTTTCAGTGCTAATATGCATTTGAGACCTTTAAAAATTATTGCAAAGATATTTGTATGCCTTATAGTCTCTGATGTTAAAGGGAATTAGGCATATGAATGCTTCTAATGCTTCTGAAACATTGTATAAGATTAAAACCATTAGTGATATTTAAATGGAATTTAAATTATGTGGACACTTCCAAATAAAAAGTTCATGTTACTCTGTTATTCATTTAGGTACTTTTTAAAAGCGTCTAATTAGTCATTTTTTCCAAAGTGTGTATTCTGATGTACATTTTAGTCACATTACCTGACTCATATCAACAATAAATAGAGATTTTAGCCATGCTGAAGATACAAGAATATCACATTTCTTCTTATCAGGTTCGGGGCCAGCTTTGGGTATAAATAAAAGGCAGCTCTTTCCTGCATCAGAATCCCTACTGTACCTTTGCTAGAGGACCTGTGTTGGCTATTCCAGAGGCAGATGCATCTCTGAACACCACCTCATGGTGAATAAATCTTTGCTCTTGCCTCCTCATCCCATTTCTCCATAGCAGCTGCAGAAACAGGAAGCCCTGCTGCCCAGGCATTGTGTTTCAGTGTTTTATTTGGGGTCTGTGAAGGCTGATGGTCTGAGGGTGAAAGTGCATTACTGAAATGAATGAAAATGAAAGTCCCTGAAGGAAGACCAGTGAGAGGTCCACAGTTCTCCCCAAGGATATTCCAAATTACCCTGACAGCTCCCCTGCCATTGGCGTGTCTATGCCAATACACGTCATGCATATACTGAGCTCATTCTCAACTCACAGACTTTGTTTAGAGAAAGCTGGCAGGACTGGGAATATCTTATTTTAAATTGCCTTGTGGTGGAGGATGATATAGTGTGAATACCAGAGGAGATGGCTTTCCAAAAGTACACTGAGTCGAGAGACACAGACATTGTCAAAGGCAAAGTTTTTTACTGTTCCCTTCAAAAAAAAAAAAAAAAAAGAAAAGAAACTGCAATATGCAAGCCCTGAACCCTGAAAGCTGAACCAAAAATAACAATAATACATAGACCCTCTGGCCACAGAGTGAGTACTCTGTGAAATATAGAGGATATAAGTACTACCATTCCTGCTTGGGCTAGGCAAATTGCTGAAAGATATATAGGGAACATAAAGACAGCCCCTTTCATCTTACTCTTTAAAGTAAGATGACAAATAAAAAGTGTGCTTAAAGCTCTAGGATTTGTTTGGAAAGAAAACAAGACTTAGTAAGTGGCTTTCGTCCACTGTGTCCTCCAGGGCAGGAACGAAGATTTAGGAATAAAGATGCACACCCTCTAAAATTTAACCTTCAAAATCTAGGGCTTCAGCTTGAGGTTTTCAAGCAATGGATGCTTTCACACCCCATCAGTGTGGTGTGGTGTGCCCCCCCCTGGTTTGGACAGGCTTGCAGCAATGTGCTATGTTTGGCTGCTTCTGTAGGTGCAGGATGGTGGGACTCCAGGGAGACAAGCAGACAGCTGAGGTGCACTCCATCAGCACATGGAGGAGGTATTGCAGGCACTGTGGGAAGGACAGGAAAATGTGGTTGTAAAAGTGCAAATATTTTCAGTTTTAGTTGATCATTAACCTCTCGTGCCAGGAACACCTGATAATTCTCAGTGAAATGTACGGTATACCAACCTGGCACTTTCATCACAAAGAGAGACCATGTCCCCTGTGAAAGTTCTCAGATTTCTCCCTTGTTGCAGAACCCAGTATTTTCTGTATTCATGGTCCTCTGTCTGAGTCATGGAGATTGGTCCAGGGCAGGCCAAAGAGGGAATCCCATGTGGAGTAGATTATAAATAACACAAGTCTACATTTGTAGACTCTTTGAATCTCCTAGTCAATATAGAATTTAGTCTACTTATTCACTTCCCTTGAAGTCCATCCTCTGGACAAGACCTGTGAACTGATTTCCGTATTCTGAACACATTCATCCAGGAAGCAGCATCTGAAAGAACCCTTTGATTTCCATGCTGATCTCTGCACATGTTAACTAGACAATAAAAGGAGAGTGATCAGTTCAGCTAAGAAGAGGCATGGACTCACATCACAGTGAATGATTTGCAGGCTTTAGTGGTCATCTGCTGCAGGTGGTGGCGGTGATTTGATGGAAGGGGGAGAATAAAGAAATATCAGGCTTTGTGCATAAGAAGGAGACAGGCAGCCAGGCTGTCTCATTGACATATTACTGCCTATTTATGGCCTCTGTCATACTTCTCTCTCTTCAGATTGTGCAGCCAAGTGGGGCTTCAGAAGATTTCTTAAATGTTGTAGTGCCAGAATGATTTTCCTGGTTTTCCATACCAGGCTTGGTGTACCCTCTCACTCGCAGTAACACTAATCTAGTATTTTATGCCCTTACTTCAGCTCCCATGGTGTGAGAGTTGGGTGTGTTTTAATGAGCCTCAGCCTCATTAAAAGCTTTCAGGAATGTGCAGGAACCACGAAACTTCCTGCTACATGAAACATTTTCCTATGTCACTGCCCAGGAGTGGGCGAACATCTGGAGAGCAAGAGGCAGTCTGTTCAATGAGGGTATTTGGCTCTTGGGCCCTGTAATGGAGGGTGGAGAAAAAGAATCCTCCTGTCTCTGGCATGGAGCAACGATGTGAACTGACACTTTGGGGTATTTGTACATTCAATAAGGGCTCTCCATGTCTGTTTTAGGGAGCCCCTTGTCAGGACTTTGTCCTCAGCTGGGCTGCAAGCTTCTCACAGGAGGTGCTAGAGGAGCAACCTCTCTCCCACATGAGCAACCTTCCTGTGCACTAAGAGACACAGAAGATGCCAGTTAGGATAAGTCTGTGAAGGAACTAAGCAGACAGACAGGTATGAGTGTCTGTTCTGGGGCTTGAGGCTAGACACCTGGAGGTCCAAGTAGTGTTAGAGCTGAGGACAGAGCACAGGACTGTTAAGGGTCGCATTATGGACCAAAAGCTTGTGAGCTGCTCACTCAACACATCCCTGCTGCCTTGCCACTGCAGCCACTCTGATTTGGCACTAGCATGGACAATGGGAGACAAACTTGAGCTTTGGAGACAAAGAGCCCTATGGTGATTTGATCAGAGATGGTTGTAAAAATATACTTTAAAAAAATTACAATAAAACAAAAACTTTACCAAGTATTCCTATACTGACAAATCTGACTGTTGAGAGAAGTGTGTCACCGGTTCTTCCAGCGGCACTCTCAGAGAGCTGGGAAAGGGACTGAATCTAGCACTCCTGACAGAGAGAATGGCTGTAGGTGATGATAGATGATCTAAGGGGTCAGGGACCTTCCAGGTTCATCTGCAGGTGATTACTAGGCAGATATTTTGTATCCAATACCTAGAAATGATTGCTCAGAATATTAATCCACCTCAGGTGCCCATAGAAAAGAGGAGAAGAAAGTATATGACTGAGCAAAAATTAGAAAAAGGCCTCATCACTGCAAGACACCTCAGTTTGTACACTTACCCAAAGAAGTTCTCAATTAAGACTCAACAGCAGAAATCCCTGGTTAATGGTTGTTGTTAAAAACAAATTAATGGTTTAGGGGACAATGAATTAATCAGAAGTGTTTTATTGCCAGATTAAGTCTTTATATGATGCCAACCAAAACAGTTGTCAATTAAATAAGAATGTTATTCATTTATTATATTTCATTATATAATGAATTGGTTGTCATCAGTGTGACTTCAGAAGGCTGCCAAGTAGGAAAGGCAGGCTAAAGCCAGTAATGTCCAAACTAAGGTGTATAAAGGAATACATTCAAAATGCTAATCATAGGGCTTTGGGAACTGGGAACAAGGAAGAAAAGATAAATGAAAAAGAGATAGGATAATCCTCTACAAATTTATGGTGTACCCTAGAGACTAGTTATAAGAAATAGAAAAGCATCAGAGAGAGGTCTATCAAGGCTAAGGTGTACTGGCCCGGTACAGAAACAGCAAAATGCTGTAAGTCATCTAGAAGAGAGCTGTACAAAGTTATCTACCTTCCTAGAATGAAACTGGCTGAAACAGCTCCCCACTAAGCTACACAGGGTCTGCAGCAGTCACAGATGGTCACATAATGATTTTTTGCCCAAGTTGATTTTGAGCCAATTTTGATGGCAGTACCTCAGTTATCAGCCTGAAGGCATGGTCTGTTGAGGGATACATCTGGTGCAGGGAGCCTCTGTTAGCAAGCTGCAGACTGAGATGCAGGTTAGGCTCTGGGTGGGAGCCCGAGACAAGAGGCCATGAACTGCCAACCCTTTGGTTAACAAATGGCACAAAGAAGGTGGTGCCAGCCAGGTGGATGGACACTGGGAGACACAGCAGGAAGGGAGGCCTCGGGAGGAAAAGTGAGACTTAAGCCTGGGTAGACTGTGAGGGTATAAAAGCCCAGGGGTTCCTTTGTTGGGGGTCTCTCCTCAGAGGCACCAGCTCAGGCTGGTTTTGTGTTATTGCATGGTGAATAAATGGCTTTATGGAATGAGGCATCTTAGACTTTGCGATGGAAAACCTGGGGTTAAACTGGTGAGGAAACCTGGTCTGACTGTGTGAGTGGGGTGTGCAGGGAGTCAAGAGGGGCACCCATGGGCTCACTGGAGCTGTGAAGGGGCTTCGGTCGCAGACTGCCAGAGAGTCTCATGAGTGCTCAGACTGGGTAATTTCCTTAACAGGTCTACAAATTCCTGTGAGGCTTTCAGCACACAGTCGGTTTCCTGATGATCCCATTCCTAACTGGGCAAAGACAGTAGATGCACAAAACCAGTGCTTAACAGCAGTGCAGTGGGACATCTGCCCTCTCCTTCGCCCCAGCTAAAGATGTTCAAGTCACTGAAAAAGGAAGTAGGGAAAAGTGCCCCAAGAGCAAAGAGACTTTAAGCTGGAGCAGAAGCAGGACTACAGCTACAAATATGGCTAGAAAACATGCAGGCAATGGATCTTGATATGCTTAAATCCATTCTAAAGGTTTCAGTAAATATGATTCTGGGCCTGTGTCCTTCCTGAATAACCTGGATAGGTATTCAGGGAGTAATAGGTAGATTTTCTCACAGAGGTGTAAGTGTGACTTTGTAATACCTGGGTAAAGGGGAGTTTTGCAACACCTCTGTGAAACTCTAACTTTCTGATGCTCTCTGAGGTTACAGAGCTCTCCAATACCTCTCACTGTAATTCATTTCTCAGTAGAATAGTATTATTCTCTACTGTGTGAATTGCCTGAGGCTATGAAGACTGAAAATACAAGACTGCCCTTTGTGCAAGAAAAAACAGAAATGAAAGAAGAAATTTTTAAGACAGTTCTTTCACTGTGAATTCTCTTCTAATAGTTTCTTGACAAACCATAACTGACCTGAATGTTGGAGATCTGAGGTGTATACTTCTACAGTGGCATCATGTATGAGACTGCAATGTAATGTTGAGATAGGCAAGGTAACTTCAATTTGAATAGCTCTGAAGTAGCACTGAGAGTGAAGCATCACCAGCTTATAAACAAATCCTTAGTCAGGAACCGCCGGTTTCAGAGGAGGTTAGAATAACATTAGGTAATGGACCAGTTTTCACCTCAGTTGCTTTTCTTTATTATTTCTTCATGTTACAGCCTTACGTATATAAAAACACATGCTCACTTTTACTCTTCTTCAAAAACTCCAAATACATAAGGACACTAATTTGTATTCCTTAGAGATGCAACGTAGTTTTCTAACCTTTATTTTTCAGCAGTCAGTGGAGCTACTGCAGTGTAGCTAAAGAACTGATTTTCAGGGGGTCCAGTGGGTCTATCCCTGCTGCCTCCAAAGCCCCATTTCCTGATTCTTTGCCATGTCGTTTTCACTGGACCCTTAAAATTGTTTGCTATAGTCCTATAGAGTTACCATGTCAGGCCTGTGCCTAGTGAAATCTTGTGGTCTGTGGCTGGCATAATCCAGCCATGGCTCGTACTGGCGTGCCGGAGTCACTGCAGTATCAAGTCATGCCACTCATGTCAGACAGTCTGCACTGTCCAGAGTAGGGTCATAGAACCATAGAATCATAGAATCATAGAATCATAGAATGGTTTGGGTTGGAAGCGATCTTAAAGATCATCTCGTTTCAACCCTTCTATCGTGGGCCCCGTGCCACAAGGCTTTGAACACTTCCAGGGATGGGGCAAGCTTTTCCAGTTGCTCACCACCCTCACAGTCAAGAATTTCTTCCTAACATCTAATCTAAACCCACTCTCTTTCAGTTTGAAGCCATTCCCCCTTGTCCTTTCACTACATGCTCATGTAAAAACTCTGTCTCCATATTTCCTGTAGACTCCCTTCAGCTACTGGGAGGCTGCAATTAGGTCACCCCAAAGATTTCTCTTCTCCTGCCTGAACAATCCCAGTTGTCTCAGAGGAGACAAATCGTTGTGGGAGAGGTGCTTCATCCCTCTAATCATCTTGGTGGCCTCCTCTGGATGCACTCCAACAGCTCCATGTCCTTCCTCTGCTGGGACCCCAGGGCTGGATGCAGCACGGCAGGTGGGGTCTCACCAGAGCAGAGCAGAGGGGCAGAATCCCCTCCCTCCCCTTCTGCCCACACTGCTTTGGATGCAGCCCAGGACACGTTTGGCTTTCTGGGCTGCAAGTGCACATTGCTGGGTCATGTCCAGCCCCTGACCCACCAGCACCCCAAGTCCTTCTGGGCAGGGCTGTTCTCCATCTGTTCATCCCCCAGTCTGTATTGCCCCTGGGTCAGCCCTTGTCACTTTGTGCTTACTCCTGTAACTGAGGATTTTAACTGAAAACACAGAATGAGCTTGAACATTGAGAAAAAGCACATTTGTTTCATTATATATAAATAGTGTCATCTGTAATAATCAGATAATGGGTACAACAATAACATGAATATCATTTGAGAAACTAATTTTTCAGCACAGCTGTGCAATTTATACTAGCTCAGTTGCTTTACTAAATTTTGCTAGGATTATCATTAATTTGTAATGTCTTGAGATGTCTGCAATGACACTGGAGTGGATATCTAGGTCAGGCACAGTTCAGAGGGAACCCATTCTCCAGGGACTAGGAGAAAGTGACTGCAGAGTCACACAGGGCAACTAATGCAGCCCATGGCTTTCACAGACTGTACTACAGCTTCACTGAGGAAGATGTGAATTAATGCCTCAGTCTACTCTCCACATGTTCATAAGGGGACAATTCATGCAATTTATCTAAGTCCACAGTTTTGTTCTCCAGGACCACTGTTGCATGTGAAAAGTGACATAAAAAGCAGTTCCACATATATTTTCCTGCTGTTGTTCGAAATATCTGTGCTGTGTTCTGCTCCTCAGCTGGAAAAGGCTTGCCTCAGAAAATGTCTGAATACAGCCAGATAAAAACCAAAATGGGGGTGGAAATAAGGTCTGTGTGTCAAGGAACTTTTCAACTATCTTTCCTGTAGCTCATCAGCCACAAAAAAGAAATTAGAATAAGGACTAGGATAATCACAGAAACTTTGCAATGTCTGTTAACAGAGAAATTCAGTCAGAACTGCTGACGTGAAACAGCTGGAGATGCTGAAGCCCTTAATAAATGGCCTCTCCTGATGAGATTTACAAGAACTCTTGATCTGCCATCATGCTGGTTGCATCTGTCACTTGCACCTGGTATGAATATCTTAGTTAGATATCATATATCACTTTTATGCGGTCCATCAGGACAGCTGGAATTACTTCACCTTTGTGTCAAGACCTTTACTAGTTAAATGTGTTTTATAAGATTCATCTGTGCCATTGCTAGCATTGTTTAGTATTGGATTCTCCTAAAACAACAGTAGGTCTGAAGCAGTCTCATCCGCTGGCGACGCTCAGCTCTCACAACTAGTATTGTAAAATTTTCTGTGTTTCTTTCCTCCCTTTTACAGGCCGTCATGTACAGAGTTGGTTCGAGGAAGGGGGATCCTCTGGGGACCTATTTCAGCCATTATCTGAAGCTTGTATTGTGATTTAGGCATTTTATATACATCTCTTTGTGGACCACCTGCATTTCACAGAAGGCTATTCCTTTACAGATGTTAGGATAGATGGGCATATGACCTGAGGTTTCCATTACACACTATTTCTTTCTTTATTTTGATGCTACTGTCACTAGAAATAGTGCTTTTATCATATGTCAGTACCCTGGAGCAACAAAACCTCTTTGTTTCAAAACCATAGCTCAGCCTGTGTCAGCTTGGTCCCCTTCCTCAGCAACAGCTCTATCTCCTAATGGCTCTCCAGGTCCACATGGAAGTCAGGAGACTGATTAAGTGCCTCCACTCAGATATGATCCAAAAGAGCCATACAGACTGGAGCAGTTACATAACTTAACCAAAATGAGCAGTTATCACTACTATGGCAACTTTCTGCAAATGAAACAGAACACAATTATCAACATGGCACAAGATTTGGATCTCTCTATTACAGATATTCTCCACAAACATTCAGACTGTCCAGACTGTTATATGGAACAATACTGTGAACTGCCCACTTTAAGCAGATTTAAAATGGAAGAGCTTTAATTTCCACATGTAAAAATAAAGGTATTTCTAGGTCCTCACTGAAGTAATTTGCTGCAAGGTGTGATACAACTGTTTTTAATACTCAATGCAGATACTCATAAAAGCAACTTTTACAAGTTTTTAGCAAGTTTCCCAGTCTGTGATTTTGGGACTGTGTCATTGCCATGATTCACTCCCTAGGTTTATGAATCTCTTACGGTTTAACGTAACAAAACAATCAGGCATGTCACTTGCAATTGAGTAATCGATACAATTATCTATAAAGTAAGAACGGTGGATCGAAATCATCTGCACTCTTCTCTGTATTTCATATATTTCAGCTATAATATTTACATCCCTGCAAAAAAAAATGCTATTGAATCTCTTTATCTAGAATTATTATAAGACGAATAATTTTTTCTGTAATATGTTACACATTAGGTCAGAGTCTAATAGCAAAATATTAAAAACATTATTCTTCCAGGTGAATAATGACCTTATCATGTTGCCTTTTCCCATATTCATAGGCCCTTAATAATATTCCTTTAAATTTATGTTCCTTCAACATAAATTCCTGATTCAGTCCTCCATGTAGTATTATAAACCAGTCTGTGACAATGAAATGATGAATTTTTCCTCTCATATTAAGGTTTTTCTCCTATTGTTTCCCAGTTTGAATTATTTCCATGTCTCCTGTCTTCTTGCACATTAGCTTAGTGAAGTCAGAAAAGGATTTCGTGGGTACCTTTGTTTCTATCAGGTCTTGTAGTAGCTTTCCTTGTTCTTTACTTTTTATTCTCTCACTGTCTCTCATGGACATGCATTCAGGTATAATTTTTATTCACATGGTGAATTTTTTATTTTGCCGGGGGAAACATAAAGAAGAGTTTGTGTCAATGAGAATAAGATGCTGGGTGAAAATGCAGTGCAGGGCAAATAGAATGGGAGGAAGCGGAGACTGAAGAAAGGCAGCCAGAAGCACAGGTGAGCTGTGAAGGGGTCAGTGTTCCGTGAAGGTGATGGGCCAAGGCAGAGCGAGCATGACCAGAAGGGGCAAATACAGCTAAGGCTTGCTGGCTTCTGCTGCTCCAGAAAAAAAAAATGGCAGTGGTTGAAAAGAACTCAAGGAAAAAAAACTCAAGGATAGCTGGAGGGAGTGGGGAGAGGGAAGAGTGATGACAGTGGGTGCAAAAATCTCTTAAAGCTCTTGGCTGTGGAAGGGCCTGACTAACCCCTTCCATCTTCCCACTCACATGGGCTGATTCTGGCTCTCTCTTCCAGCTGGCCTTTTCCATTGGCTAGAACTTTTACTGAGATGAGTACTTTGCAGCTTATGCATTTTTCAGGAGTAATTTAAATTTAATTTTCAAGATGTCTCTCCCTCATTTCTTTCAAAAGAACATCCATGAAAGAGTGAACAAACTCTTTGATGTACATTTCGTTAGGAAATCTACTGATCTCGCAGTCAACATCAAAGGAAAACTTCCATAAAAATACAAATGTCAGTGTAATGAGCCCCAACAAAAATGTGTTGAATAAGACAGCTTGGGCCACAGGTGAACTAAAAGAGGAAAAAGAGAGGGAGACGTGATAAAGCACTCAAGCATCCACAGAAAATATGTGCAGCTTTAGAACCTGCATGCAATAAGTCTTCAAAAAAGGGATATTGTGCAGCTTTACTGAGTGCTTCCAGAGCATTTGGAAATGATACATGATGAAACACAAAGGAGGGAGAGGCATCCATGCGCAATATGGTTATAAAGCTGACAGATCACTGTGGTGTTGAGAACAGGAAAAGAAGTCATAGAAAGAACAATTTTTTTCAAAGATAGACTCTCTTAAACTACCCATGCCAAGTTTGCAGCATTGGAAAAAAATAATGCACTGTTTTCATGTCCAAGATATTGTGATAACGTGCAAGTTTATCTGGTGACTGACACAAGTTGTAGGAAAAGAGAAAATGCATGACCCCAGAAAACCTTTTGAAGAAACAATAACAGTGAAAATTAAACAACATTAGCAATGAAAATTAAAAGAAATTAGCATGACAACATGCTTCATTTGAATAAAATAAGAGATATTCACGTACTGGAAATGCTAATAAAAGTGGGCCAGCTGTTAAGCTACTCTTTCCAGTCACCTGTCCTTTTGGCATGTCACTCAACTTCTTCAGAATGTATATATAGAAATTCTTACATCTTTCTATGAAAAGATGAAAAATTATTAACAGGGTCACTTCTGAAATGCAGCTATATGAGATCAATTTGTGGGGATCAAACAAATGAGACAGAGGTATAGTTACTGACAAATTGAAAATATTTTGAATAAGGCTGTATTTGAAAAATATACAAAACCTGTTACATGAGCAAATTACCCCCTAAATTGTATTGACTGAATAAAGCAGAGTGTATCAGTCGCTTTTCCTTGACCACACCTCTTCTAGCTCTTCATCACTCAGAGTAGTGCAGGTATCTCAACTGACAAAAGTTTTGCACACTATAAATCTGAGTAGTGTAAAAGTTCTCTATGTAGCCAGTGTAAATAATAGCCACAACGAGCAAGAGTAATAATAATAATAATAATAATAATAATAAATAAATTCACCTTTTTAACTTGGATAGGATTTTGCATTTGACAGAGAAAAGATAAATAGAGAAATAATGAATTTTTTTTACTGAGCTGAGTAGAAGCGGTCACATTAAAGCTTATATGTGCGACAGCTCTTGCTGAACTAGTAAGCCTGGCAAACTTTAAGAAAAAGCGTATTTTCCCAAATCCTCAGAAATTTGTTTAAAATGTTGAAGATGCTTTCTACAAAACATCTATAGCTCCTTATCAAAATTATTTCGAAGTGATGCATTCTCTGGAGCTTTCTCAATATTTAAGTAGAAAAATACTTACAGTCTAAGAGATTTAAACTTAAGCCCCTTTATCCATGATTTTAGCTAGAGGATAAGAGCTCTTCTGGATGCAGTTTTCCTGACATAGAAACTCAATGATGAAATGTGATGGCAGGGAAGGTGGCTCTGTTGTGTCAGAAAAGATTAAAATGTGAAAAGCATAACTATCCCGAAGTCTTTTGAAATCTGGGTCTCTCTCACATTTCTTTTTACTATTGCCAGAAGATAATTCCTCACTGAGTAGCTGGTTTTGACATGGGATTCAAATTATACTTTGGTTCATGCTTTTTAGGGCTCACACTAAATGCAGTGTGCCTTCTCTTAGAGTGATACTGATGGGAAATTTGTGTAAAAATCTGACTTCTGGAAAGGATTGTATTCCAGCATTAGAACATTTCTAGCAGGTTCATTCACTGTCTACAAGGAAAATGTGTTTTACTAAGTGCTGGCTCTTTGGACAGCCAGGCTTCCTGGTGGTGGAGTTACCTTTTTTATAGCCACACCATATGGACTGCTAAGAGGGAAAAGGCTCCTTCCATGCCCAGTGAAGAGGGTTTTTCTTTTTAATGACCTGTCTCCAAAGTGCCATGAAGGGACTTAAATTCATAGGATTTCAGGACCAAAAAGAAAACTTCAGAATTATATAGACAAGTTTCCTTTGGATCTTAGATTTCATGTGTTTATCCCTGGGTCAAACCAAGTAACTGTAGCTTAACACAAGTATAAGACACCATTTTCTCTCATGTTTACTGCTTCCATTTTCCTGTGGCTTACTTCACACCGAAAGAACCACAGAGTAGGAGTAGATTTCCATATGAATCATGCTTCCCTTTTCTAACTGGAAGAAAAGTCATAAAGTGATGGCTGCATTGAAAATTACAGAGGAAGATATGATAGCCTTTTAAGCATGGTTTAAGGAAGTATCACTCTTTTAATTCTACTTACAGACTTGACTAGCACTCAATTTACCTATGTGAATCTGAATTAAAGCAGACTAAGTCTAGGGACTTCATGGAGTTCTTCCATAACACAAGGTATATATTCTTTGGTATGGTATTTCTTATCCCTCTTTCTTCCCTTTTTCTCTTCTCACCACAAAGACACAGGCAGACAACACATGATAAACAGATATGTAGAGTTGTCCTGTGTCTTTCCCTTCTTTCCCTTGCCTTGCCAGACTTCTTAAATTCAGGCTTTCCTGGACCTGCCCAAAACAGTTTTCCATTGCTCCTTCTTTTCTTAGAGGAAAAGAGAGGCAACTGTTGGGCCTCTCATTTACTCAGAAGATGTAGTTTTCCTATTTGAAGGTCTCAGCACAGCAATGTGCTGCCCAGCACCCCTCACTGCTGAATGCATTGCTTTACTTCTGCAAGTTAGCTGTAACTTCAGGGATCTTAACTGCATGGTGGATTTTGTCTGATGCTAATTTATTAAAGTTATCAAGAAAATGGGTTATTAAAATAAGTCTTGTTATGGATTTAAAACAAATATACTTAATCTTACAGTAAAAGCTGGTTTAAGATAGAAATAACGTGATAATAGTAAGATGAAGGTATTTCAGTTAAAAAGAACTAGAAACCACCATGTCCTTATCTTACGCAAATGTTACATTGTGAAAATCCTCTCAGGCTTAGTGTGACTTAGCCTGTGTAACATTTCAGCCGTTATATTTCAACTGTAATAACAAGCAAAGTGTAATCTTAACAGAGCTTATCAAATCACCACAATCCTTCCACACTCAAAGACAAAATAACTCCTCATGAATGCTATGTACTCTGTATGTAGGGGTTCTTCTGGGGTTTGGGACTTCTGTCTTTGCTTTCCTTCCCTTTCTGAAGGAACAACAAAAGTATTTCCTAAAAAATAGCCCAGTCTATGTTCCTGGGAGCTTAAGAACACTGTCTCCTTGTGGATTACAGCTGGCAGCTGTAAGGTGTAAAGTTTTACAATTTACAGTGCTGGAATTCCTTCTTCTTTTTAATCTCCACTACTGAAACCCCTTTAGTTTTCTTGGCAAACTGTGAAACTTTAGATTGCTAGTTAAATAGAATGTTCTGCCTGCAAATATTGTAATGTATATATGAACCAGAGGGAATGTATAGTAAATGAATTCAGAATACATTAATATTTCTAGTTTGGGGAGAAAGGATGAAACTACAGGAAATTTTAAGCAGTTATGAAAACTGTCATAAGGATGAAAGATCATTTAAAATGTGAATTAATCTTTTTCTCTCTTTATAGAGCAATCTTGCTGCAGTCAGTGTAGAACTAGCATACACTTTTAGCAGAATGGACATATTTCTCCATTACGTTATTAGGATTGATTTTAAATATTTTTAGAAATGAGTTCTATAATATTTTACAATGCTAATTTTATCGGATTGAATTCTGCGACATTCTACTGCATTTGTCCTATTAGATTCATTAACATTATGTTTTTGAATTATTGTTTACAACAGCTGGACCACATCATCCCCGTCTGTGCTACAATCCTCAAAAGAGAGTTTTAGAAGACGACGACTTGCTGAGGACTTCTTTGGAGAGATATGCAGGCTCTTCCACTGGAGAGCAACAGTTTTCTTTAGTCAAAAAAGGCACTGAACTACTAATTTTTTCAAATTCTTGAGCAGATGACTTATATCTATTCCTGCTTGCTTTGGCGTCAGGCAAGCCTTCTGGCTCATTGGCAATGTTGCTGTATTGTACCTGTGCAGTATGGGATTTCCTCTGGCTCTGCCTGACCCTAATAAAACCCTAAAGAGGCAGAGAAGAAATAATAACAATACCAGGACCCTAAAGCAATTGTGGCTAGAGTGGACGTTTGCCATTTCCCTAAGTCCCATCCCATTCACTTCTCCTTTAGCCTGTCCAGTCTTTCTTTAATCCCCATCTAGGAATTACGTCTCCTCCTGTCTATCCTGTCAGCAAATGAGTGTGTAGTACAACCTACCACCTAAAGAAGAAACCCTCTGTGTGGTGATGCCATGTGCATACAGTAGGTATCCAGTCAGGGTATTGCAGTGGAAAAACAGACACACATGTGTCCCCCTTCTTATTTGAGGAGACATACCACCAGCTACTTTCTACAAGTCTAAACTGATGGTTAACAGATTTCGTGCTGATCCAGCTTTACCTTCATTTAAAGGAATGTTTCAGTGATATGCAACGTGAGGTTACTGAAATGGCCAAAAAGAAGCCACTGAAAACAGGAGTTCCGAGAGGGTGGAACAAAACTGTTACCAGTCATTAGGTTTTGCACCCTTCTGTTCTCAGCCACAAAACAGATATGAAACAGCCACTGTCTTTGATAAAACACCTCACGCACAAACAATTTTTAAAATAACTTTCATAAATTAGCTGTGGCTTCACATCTCAAATTTAATCTGTGTCTCTGCAACTGCTCCCTCAAGGCTCCTCACTGACACATGCTTGGTCTCTCCCTCTTCTTCAGCCTGACTGCTGTGCTTCTGCACTGGTCTCAGAACACAATACAACCTATGGACAGAATTTCAGCTGCAATTGCAATTTTGTCATCTTTATGAGATGAAGCAACACCTTGACTTTGGTTTAAAATTCTTCTTTCATTTTGTGCTTGTTTAAAAAACAAATGGAGAAGCCTCTTCAATGAAAGAATTAGAAGAGACTATTTACAAAATGCTTCACTACAGTATTTTCAGAAAACTTAACATTTACTTAGGCAGCTTTGTGTTAGCAACATTTTCATGGCTATTGCATTTGAATTATTGAGCTCCCCCCTTTAAACAAAATGAGTTTGCCATATAATTTGTAGGTATATTAAAGTCCTATGGATATTGTTGTCCTTAGTCTGCGAACATTCCTTCTACAGACCATGAAAATACCATTTTCTCATGAAAATACCCAAATGCAGCTGAGTACATTGCAGTATCAGCAAGGAGTTGTGCATTGTTAGGAAGGCAAAATACAGTAAGAGAAGTCACATGTTTTAAACTTTGTAAGCATATGTGCTAGCACACATAGTTTACCCTCTTTTTCAGCAGCTGGACATCTGTAGTTAGCATCATGGTAGTTCATACATTATTTGTAATTGTACTCAGCATGGAGCTTGAGCTTTACTTCAGAGCTAAAATGAACACATTTGGATTTCACTTTATTATTAATGTGTTTTAAAGGGCATGGATCAGATATTTTGCAATTTCTCTCAGAGGCACTGGACAAATTACAGGGACTAGTATACGATGATTAGTTAAGCAGGAAAGTTTGCAAAAAGGTTTCTAATTCATGGCAAGCATCTTGAAATGGTTATTAATTACAAACACTTTAATGTTTGTATTCTTTTCCCAGAAGTCAATTATTGCTGCAGCATTTACAGTGTTCCTCCCACCATATGTGGCCATTTGCTGACTAGAACTCTTTCAGACTTCCAGGTCAATTCGAGCCAATGTTATGTGAATTGGTGGCCCAGCCCACTTCCCAGCTGAAATTTGGAGGCAGTTGGAGCTTGATGTGTGGTGACCTCTGCTTCCTGTGCACTGCTATAGTCATAGAAGGTTTAACAAAAGCACAGCACTGCAACAAATATAAGTATTTCATGGAGAAAACATAAAATAGTTTTTCTGCAATGTTAGCTTGGACTACTTTGGGAAAGTTTCAGATAACCGGCTGCACAATAAACCACTTGAGTCTAGAAAAAACAGTGCATGTCAAAGAGGGTGTGCCTCTTTCACAGATTTATAATAGTGTTGGAACATTTCAGCTGAAATGCTGTCCAGTGTAACTCCAGGTGCTTGGCCACATCTGTTGTTTACTCAGATAAAAATTGTGCGTATTGATTAAAACATACTATCTGTAATTTCATTTTGTGAAAAAAACTCATTATTAATTTCTAAATTATAAATTCCAAGATTTGGCATGCAATAAGGTATAGAAGCACTCTAGAAAGTATTTTCTCAGTGCAAAATGCTCTTAACAGCTTACCAGCAATCCATAGATTATCCATACAACCCTCACTCTCACTTCGCAATATTATCGCAGAAAGAAAACTGTATCAGTACAAAATTATGACTCCAAGGATTAATACAAGATCCATGACTTGCACTCACATATGTTTTGTTGCAACTTTCAGACTCTTTTTAAAATCTGAAATAACAGATAATTTAGGAGATGGGAGTACCTCAGTCAATATAAACAGTGCTACCATTTCACTGTCTTTCTGGTACAAAAGACTTTTCCAGGCTACCTTTCTTTTTCCTTGTCCAGTCAGTAAGGTTATTTATATCCTTTCCCAGAAGGCATGACAGCACCTATTGCTGAGTGAGATTCAGTAGCTGGGGCTGTGATATTTGTCTAGGACCCTTCAATAGATTCAAGATTAAAAACATCTTCTGACATGCTGCATCTCTTCCAGGCACATTTTATGTCGTGCAAGGCCTGAACAATGTCATTTGGTGTTGGTAGAGTCCTAGGAATAAAAGGAATTTCATAAAATTCTGTTCAGGTCAAAATATTTTAAAGAATTGATGTTGCCTTTACATTCCCATTTTCCAGCTTTATTCTTCTACACCTTCCTATTCCCTTTTTAAGTGATAAAAGCAAGGGAGCCAGGGAAAGAAGTGGAAAAACCAAGTTTGTTTCTAAATCCTGAAACTCCAGTATGGTTAAGAGATTAAGTCGCATGAATGATTCCACAGATTAATTGCAGGTTAGTCCTTCATCTGTGCTTTAACTCCACCCTGTTTCATCCAGTATAAAATAATCCTCAAAGATTACAACAAGGGCACTCGAAGATTATTGTAGGATGCCAAAGGAGATTTCAAAGATGCAACACCTCTAAAGAGCTGGTAAATGTACCTGGGGCAAAACTGCATCCCAGAGATGATGCCAAGCTGCACCACAGCCCGTGAGGAAGGCTGGCCCAGGAGTCCTGGCCCCGTGTGTGCTAAGCATTGCCTGCTCAAACTGCTCTGGCACAACTGAGACACCCAGGGCTGAGCGCACAGGAAGTTTCAAGGTGTGTACTGCACCCAGGGTATCCTTGCGGATACGTGGGCTGGTTTGGGTTTGGTTTTGTTTTCTTAAAAAAAGAAAATGATCACAGCATGGAAGAGGTAAGGAACGTTTCCTTTAAATAACCCATAAGGAGGCTTTAGTGAAAACAGGAGTGTTTTTGCATCAGACTTTCCTGGTCACAGACTGGGCACACACAGGGCATGCAACATCATGAGAGGTACAGGGGGAAAGGAGGTACATTGCCTGCAAAGGCTGCCATCCTGGGGGAGAGAGCTGACGCCATTTTCCCTTTGTCTTTCAAGCCATGCAGTCACCTGTGAGGGCCACCACTTTGTGGGTAGGGTCAGAGGCCATTTTCCCTTTGTCTTTCTGTCCTAGGTTACAACATAGCTGTAGTCTATTACCAGCAGCTGGGCCATTAACCTGTTATCTCTTGTTAACGACTCACCCTTGATAACAGCCAATAGGCAATTAAGACCCATCAGATGACTCATGGCTTATCTGATACTATTGTGGGATGCTCCGCCCAGGAGGGAGGAGCCGGGCATTCCCACCTGGATATAACCTGGCCTTGGAACTGCCCAAGACAGCCCTGCCTATTGGGTCTCCAGAGGACCACAGCTACTCTTGGACCTTCAGCTGGAGACCAGATATTCTACAGGATCACCGCTTCAACTGAACTACTTCATTTGGACTGCTACCACCACCCTGCCTGGCAGGGTGCCAGGTCGTACCCCGACTCTGTTAGGTTAAACCAGTGTTTTCTGTATTATTGCTATATATATATACACATATATAAGTAAAAGAACTGTTATTCCTATCTTTTATATGTCTGTGCCTGAAAGCCCCTCAATTTCAAATTTATAATAATTCTTTGGNGGCTCGAGGGCATCTAGAGAAAGGAGGGAATAACAGTTCTTGTGCGTTGGATATAGATCCCTTGTTAGGTGGCATCATGTGGGCTAGCTTACCCTGGTTTGGGTGGCACGTGGTGGTGGCCGTATTTCTCCCATTTGCAGGCCCTTATTTAAACATGGGTCCTATAACAGCCACAGTAGCCTTACTGTGGCTGTTATCCAGTTT
>VWZT01010676.1:606893-697929 GCA_013397055.1 Pachycephala philippinensis | reverse complement strand
TGTCAACAGAGATTTTAAACTTGTTCATTTTGGGATCACTGTGGCCAAGACAGTTGCCAATCTCCACTTTGCTCACGAGATTCTCTCTGTTGAAGGAGAGCATCCTTCTGAGTCCACTCCCTTAGGACCTGTTCCATAAAGTTGTCATCTAGGTTTTTTAGGAATCTTCTGGCATGGTTTGTACCAGCTGTGTGATGCTCTCAGTTGATTTCTGGAAAGTTGAAGTCCCCCAGAAGGACAAGGGCAGTTGACTTGGAAGTGTCCCTTCCTCAAAGAATAATTCATTAGCGTCATTGTCCTGGCTAGGAGGTCTACAACAGACTCCCATGATGGCATCCGCATTATTTGTTTGTCTCTTGATTGTTATCTAGAGGCTCTCAACTGTGCCATCGCCAACTGTGAGCTCCATTCATTCTAGCCTTTCCATTACATACAATACCACCCCAATCCTCATCTCTTCCAACTTGCCTAGTCCTCTTTAAGAGCCTGGAACCATCAAACAGGGCACTCCAATCAGAGGACTCATCCCACTTGTTTGGTTGGTTTCAATTGTTGGTTTCAATTATGCCAGTGTTGTCAAATCTCTAGGCCTGGGCCAAAGCTTCAAGCTCCTCTTGTTTGTTCCTTCTGCTGTGTGCACTAGTCCAGAAACATTTCAGGTGTTGTACTTTGTAGCCAACATCTCATGAAGCAGATTGAGGGATCCTAGTATTAATTTTCTCAAGTTTTAGCACACCATCCCATTATTCATCACTAGTAAGCCTGGTATTTTCCCTCTTTCAAGCTGAAGTTCAATCAATGAGCCCTTGCTAGCTCCTGTGCTAGAGCTCTTTTCCCTCTCTGAGAAAGGCAGATCCCCCAAGGTGACAGTAGACCAGGTGTTGAACAGATCATCCCATGATCAAAAAACTCACAATTTTTCCAATTACACCAGCCTCAGAGCCATGCACTGACCTGATGGATCTGCCTATTCTTATCAATATTATTCCTTGCTACTGCAAGGATTGACGAAATCACTGCCTGTGCTCCTGATCCTTCAGCCAATTGTCCCAAGGCCCTGAAGTCTCTTCTGATTGCCCTCAGATTTCTATTTGTTATTTCATTGCTGCCAGCTTGAACAACCAATAACAGACAGCAATCAGAGGTCCTTACTCTGACCTGGAAAGTTTTCCAGAAATGTCCCTTGCCTGAACCCCGAGGGAACACTGGTAAAATGACCTTTATTCTGTGAAAATGAAAGATGCAGTACATCCTAGGAAAAGATTTGAGGAAAGGGGAAGAATGAGTTCCTGCCAAGTTTGCTCTCCAGACACCTTTTCACTAGCAACTGATTCACTTCTGAACTGTGTCATCTCCTTTCCTACTCTCCCCCTCCCTTTTCTCTGAGGACTCTTCTTCTTCTGTAAATATCTAATTCAAAACTGTTAATATACAACTTCAACAACTTCTCTTCTTGAATTATCAAAGGCATATATCTATTCAAATAATGTGTAAACACCTTAATTCTAACAAGGCTATGCTGCTTTAAACCAAGACCAAAATCTACTGAGGGAAAAGAATTAGTTAAAAGCAAGCAGAACACAAGACATTGCTGCCTCATTACTGAAACAAAAATATTCTTCTTGCTTCAGAATTTTACTATCTTTTAATTACAGAAACAGAGTTATCTGATATTCCCTCTTCACTGGAATTTTCCATAGGCTATACACAGTTACAGAAGTCTGGACTCAATCCAATAGCATATGATAAATTTATATTGAACTGAGAGTTAAACAGACTGCAGGATTCTAAATACCTGGAAAGGTCAAGGATAGCAATCCACTTTTTAGGGTTTGGGCTGGTTTTTTGGGGTTTTTTTGTAATACAGGCTGCTGATATAGTAAAAAAGAAATTGGATACCTGTTTTCCTTCTTTCTCAGAAGAGAATGATGGCTATGTATTCTATAACACATTTGCCTCTTTTTGCTTATGTTTTTACATGACTATTAATTTTGCTGCCACTAAGTAGGTGACTTAGCAGGTTAACAATGAAATACAGGCTCAGCTGCAAAACAAATGCAAACCCACCAATGAACAAAATATCAACTAGCTCTTTAAAGCACACTTAAATCAAGATTTATTCACAAGTCTCCTGCTTATAATAGTTCATCAGGCAGAAAAATAATGAGCAAAAATAAATGGTAAAAGGTAGTCAGTTCCAGAATTATGCACAAATCTCCTTTTGATTGTCAAGATTCACTTTATGCATTGCCAAAAGAAAAGTGCTTCAGGAAGACTATAAAGAGGCTGTCAAAAGAAACTTTCTAAGAAACCTCCATCACATGAATAATCTGTGATTCAAAATGGTATATATCTGATAAATGCCACCTTTAAAGTAATGAGTATGGACAGAAATAATGTGCTAAGCACATTAAATTATCTTGAAGGTCAAATAAAAACCTTCAGAAAATGTATTAAACCAAATCTCAGTTACATAATTTTTTTAGTCCATACAAACAGAAAGAAAATTGATGAAAAAGTATTGCAAAGTGTTCTGCTTGGGAACATCTGGATTATCTTTGACTTTTTCCCTTGAATATTGCAATTCACAGGCCACTGGTTTCAGTCAGATTTGGCAGCTGCAAGGTTTCATTAGCCTTTTTCAGAACCTGACAAGGCATCATTTATTTCTGTCATTTATTCTTCAGTTTCCAGTTTCAGTTTCTGGCTTCACTGAGACAGAAACAAGTCTTTCATTTCAGAAATATTTTTGGACGGAGGTGAAAACATACAGCTTTGCATTCCAGTGGTCAAGCTTTCAATCAAAAATTTAGCATAATTGACTTATAATTATGCTTTGTTATCTCATTTATTCACAGAAGTTTCAAAGAGTTAAAGAGGCACAAGCAAATTAACAGCAATTGAAATGGGAAGTAATAGCAACAATGTTTATTTATAACCAGTTCTCATCTTTAGTGCAATGTAGTATTTTGCTTTTCTATTACAGTCATTGCTCTGTGAATTTGCAAAGCGGTGGAATGTCAGTTGCCAAAGAAATGAAAATGGGACAGCAATACTTCTGTGCCTGACTGAAATACATATGGTGGTGTCTAGACACTACACTTCTGTAGCTGGACTTTAAAAATACTGCAATTACACAGCATATTTGTAGAAGTTTATGGGAAAGCAAAATATCTTTTTATATCTGAAAGCGAAAATCCCACAGATAAATTTCTAAGGACAATTACTGAATTGTACATCTTTCAAACTCCCACTATCCATTAGCCAGTTTAAGAGGCCTGAGTAGGTCACCTGCCTCAAGGCACTGCCCAGTGAAGCAGATCCACTCTTGGAAAGCTAAAAGTTGGCTCAAGAAAGACACAGAGGTATGCTACAAACTGTTTCTTTTAAGCACAGGAAGATTGCCAAGGGAAGAACTAGACCATTTGGAGTCTGACATGGAACAGCGTACCACAGTTCTGTGCTCCTGCTGAGATCTTTGCCCAGGAGGGCAAAGCAGAGCAAAGGCCCTGCCATACCATGGTGACTCTGCCATTAGGCTCCATATCATCCTGGACACAAGGTAACACAGGGTACCTGCGATTTTTCAACTCACAGGTTGAAAACATGCTTTTTGGGGCCTTCTTTCCATCAACAATAAAATGTTTTCACTACATTGCTCCTATGAAAAGGGGGACTTGCTTCACAAAACTACACAAGTGGTTTTTCCACTTTTGCTTCTCTACCTTAATTTCTTTGTCTAATTTAGCTCTTATTTTCAAAAAGGAAGACACCTTCTTATCCTTTCATTTCAGGAAGGCAAGCATTTTCTTAGTTTCTTTCTCTCTTGAGGCTCTACAGAAGTACAAATAAACCTAACAGTAACCCCATAAAAGAAGTTTATTACCACATGATTGATGTGACTGATACTGAACATGCAATTCTACCACTACACTCAGCAAAAGCAAGCACACAAACCCTGCATTTTCAAAGGAAGTAAGGATTACACCTTCTTTGCATTTTATGACTCACACTTTACTTACGGTTTTCAGTTTAGTATTGTATGAACTGATATTATTCTGATAGCTCTACCAGTCTAGTTCAGAAATAAACACTTGCAGAGGGAATATATTAGTTAATGGTGGCATATTTCCAATGGACTATTAGGAGGATCATATTCTGAAGCAATAGACTGAATAGATACTGAAACATAAAGAAATCTACAAGATGTGTAAGAGTACCATTTTTTAAAAAAGGAATTATCATTTATAGTAATACACCTTCTGAGCAAGAGGACTGTATGTGGAATGAAATTTATTTGCTCCCTCTCCTATTCCATCCAATAAGCTTTATTCTAAAATACTTAAAATTTTGTCTGCTTTTTTTTAAAATTGTATGGCTTCTGAATCCCTGCAGATTATAACTGGAGTGAAGACTAAAACACAGTATGATAAACATGAAAAATCTATTCATTACCAAAAATAGTCCCATGACAGCAATTCAAATAAACCCTCTTTTATGCAGAACTAAATGACAATAACACAGTAAGACCGCACCCCAATAAACCTGTAACGACGCTAATTTAAAACTCATGTGTTCCTTGAAACAGTTGGACAGGCTGTGGAAAATATTTTGGGAAAAATATTGACTCACATAAGCTAGGGGATCTAGGAAAGGATAAAGGCAGCTAAAACACGAACCGCTAATGATGCACATAATGCGTAGCAAAGCAATCAGTGATGCAGTAAGAAACCAAAAAAAAGCCTACAGAGCTGAAATATTAAAACATCATGGAACACATGAAAATCAAGAGAGATTATGATTTTTTTTTAATGCAAGATTTTACCCACACCTCATGCTGAATATTCTATGGTAAACTATGAAAAGAAGTTAAAAAATCCAGAGAAAACGAAAACTTGAAAGAAGCAATGGTAAATGACAGCCATAGGACAACAGAACATTTTGAAGAAAGGAAGCAATATCTTGGCAAAAGGAAAGACAAGACAATGCCAAGATTGGGGAAAATATCAAAGTACTAACAAGGTGAGAAGAGCAAAAAGTAAAAATGAGAGAGAAAATGATGCTGAAGACAAACAAAATCCCCAAAGGCAAAACTAGGATAGAGAAGTAAAAATACATCTACAACAAAAATAGAGGGTATAATATGGAACACAATTCTTCCTTCCTTCCTGAATTTCCTCTCAGCAATTAATTATGAGTAACTAAGGTGATTACGTACTTGTTAACATGACATGAGCACTCCATTTTAAATAAAACATAGAATGGCTAAACAAAGAAGAAAATTATACTTTCATCAAGTCAGATCTCTGGTTTTGTTGTAAGTAAGATGTTTTCTGTTCTTTTTGTGTCCCCAGACAGTTTAAGCAGATGCTGCCTGCTCTAAAAGTCTGAAGTGTTTGCAAGCTGGCAACAGACCATGGGTCATCAACTTGCCCAATGAATCTATCTCATTGTAATTCAAAACATCTTTATCCAGCACTGGTACTAATAAGTGAACAGTCTGATAAGAGAGAATCTGATATAACTATACTGAGAATGAAGAAACCTAGCAGTTACATTTTAGCTGATTTAACCAAACTAAACTGCGTAAAGTCAATCACTTTAGTCAGCCAGGTAGAAAGATGAAAGCTGTTACTACTATTTTTTCCTAATGCTCTCAGAGACTGTGGTGCTGGATGGCAAAGCAGAGATACCAACTCTCTCAAAAGGAGAAATGTTCCTTTCCCCTGTCACTCTCCAAGCTACTGAAGAAAAGGTTTGCTCAGAAAAAAAGTGAGCGCTCCCTTTCCAAGAGCACAAGAGTTGCTTCCTCTGTTCTCACAGACACATCTTTTTTTTTTTTCTTTTGTAAATATAGCTTTCATTCATTGGATCTCAACATTCATTTGCCAAGTAGCTTAAAAAGCCAGTCTTAAAGATCTTACACCTTAGAGATCTTAGAGATAAGCAGGGCTAATGTTCGAGATGACTTTAACTTTTTTTTTGGATACACCATAAAAATTTTGACACTTTTTCAAAAAAACAAATATAGACCTCTGTAAAAATAATTACACCTGCCCTGGAAAATCCACTTGGTTTTGATTAGTTTTACCGGGTTTTTTTTCAGTCTTCAAACCTAGTTTTATACCTTTATACCTGTATGCTTTCAACGCAAATTTTTAAGTGTTACTAACAACACTGGACAAATTAGTCCAGTGATTGTTTATTCAGACTGGCTAAGTAAGTAAACTGTCCTGTTTACTATTTTAATTCCTCCTAAAACCTATATGGATGAAGTGAACATTTTTCCCACAGCACAGAATAATACAAGCTGAAAAGGACCTCAGAAGGTCTCTCCTCCAACCTCCTGCTCAAAGCAGGATCATTCATGAGTTCAGCTCAGGTTTCTCAAGACTTTATTTTCTCAGGTCTTTAAATTAATTTTCAGTAAGGATTCTTTAGTTATCATGAAAGTCAGCACTTCGAAACGCAGCCCTTGAACATGGCCATTGCTTTGTATCCCTACACTCCCAAGACCACATTTAGCCACAAATAAATACTGAATCTTAGCACAGAACCAACTTACAGGCCATTTCACCAGGCCTTCATCATTATTTACCACTTTCCCTCTCTCCGTTTTCCTTTCTCCATTCCCTGCTTGCTATTTCTTCAAACAGCACTGCAAGATTTGGGAACCTAACACTGCCAAGTCATTTAACCTGACTACATTCCAGTTTGTTTATATGTAAAATGTGGTCTCTCTGCAGACAATGCACTATCTAGTGTCTTGCCTGGGAGTTTTTCCTTGGCCTCATGACAGTTGTGAAAACTTACACCTCCTGTAGGAACTCCTGGGAGAAGTTGCAATATAACAGAAATCTAAATGCTCTTTCATTATAATGAAATAAACCCACTGAAATCATTATTAACTCTCTGAATACTGTAGTTATAAAGATTTATAACCAATGCCTACTCCAATAAATACTTCTTTAAAAATTTTATGGGTTCTAACTTATGACTACACCTGTGATAGGAAAGAAATATAAGGCACTAATTGTTAATAGTAAATGTGCAGATATGTGTAGTGCATTAGTACTGCACTAATCATGAGTAATGATTAAATATACTGCATAAAATCTTAACATTAATCAAACTGATAACTGCAACAAGCAAATCAATACCTTTCAAAGCACAGCTCCTTTTCACCAAATATGTTTGCAAATAGTGTGATTACTTTTTATTGCATATTTCTGAAAATTACTTTAGAGAGCAAAGCACATAGGCATTTGGTGACTTTTTATTACAAAAAAATAACCAACACACATTCATTATGATCCTAAGGATAATTACAATCTTGCTAGAATGTGGCTAGTATCTAAAAACTTCACTTTCTTTTTCTTCTGCTTCTATCAGTCAGCGAATTAATTCCTTTATAAATATGAACATCAATATTCTATTTCTCAGAAAGGCATCTGTTTTTCAATTACATCTGATGAAAGTTTCTGGAACTGTGAAATGTACAAGGTGTCTTATTCACTCTGCAATACCAAACCATGTGAAGAGATTATCTTTTTTTCATGCAAAAATCTAATTTAATTTACTTGGCTCAATTCATTATAAGTGATGCGGGCTACTGAACTCCAATAGTAACCATAGGCTATAAAGTTTATTTGGGAACCCCACAAGGCTAATGCCATATAATGAAGTTTCACTTCTTTAGGACTGCATTACAAACCAGAACAGAATTTTATTACTTTCCTTCAAACATTAAGTTCTAACTTGTATTTCTAAGGCACAAGTATGGCACGTTGCCTGCACACCCACGGCCCTGCAAAACCGTATGTTAAATGCACAATAACTCAACAGAGCACAAGTGTGTACTTTGCGTGTGCAGCAGTCTAGGAATAAAGACGTATGCAAAAAAAGGAGATGGTGGACAAAGTAAGACATCGTAGGCAAAATATTAAAGTTTTATGAATGAAAATTTATAGCACTGATATGGCTTTCACCCAAGAAAGTGTTCCAGACTTCAAAAAATGCAACTTTTTTGCAGTCTCCTCTTTTTCCTCCATGACTGACAGATAAGCTTTATCACCATTTCATATAAAATACCTCTCACTAAAATTTAGTTACACACACATGAGAGACTGTATGGTCTGAGTAACCTGCCTGTCAGCATTATGGCTCTGACACCACATAACTTTCCAATCAAAAAGCAATTAAAAAAGGGACTACAAGTTTTTCTACCATGCAACAAAACTTTAATTCAAACAACACCTTCTCCAAATCCACTGCAAAAAACTGAACACCTCTCTGGACTAAGCATGAAGATGGTTATCATGTGGCACAACCACAAGGTAAGGTAGGCTGACTAAGGATTTTTGATAGACAGGAAGTCAAAGGGAATTAGTCATCCAGTATTTTCCTCAGGCAGCACTTAATACACGTCTCTTACAAAACTAGACTTTAATGCAGAGCTCCCTCCAAGGAAGTTAGGTGTGGGAACATCACGTGTCCTCCACCGTGGGCAAATCCCATGCCCAAAACCAACATCGTGCTATTTGCAGCCTTTGTGTGCAGTTGCAATACTCGGTATTTGAGGCCCACAAACAGAAATCAATAAGGAAATAGATTTTCCTTCTTTCCACTATTTAGAGAATTTAGCACAGTAACTAAGGCTTTATTTGCCTATAGCTGTTTCACAGAAAAAAAGGGGAAAAAAAGGAAAAAAACCCCAAACAAACACAGGAGTTTACACAATTTAAATCTTGAAGCATCATTTTAAAAGGGAAGCAGAATGCAATTTTAACAGACCCTAAGTAGTCTGCTTCGTGAATGTTCACTTAATACCAGACCATGACATTCTTAAAATTTCAAGCAGGGAAACCTGCTCTGGTTACCTTGGTGATAAACTGAAGACAAAATAGCACATAATTGTCGCTGATGTCACTGCTCCCAATTGTTTCCAAGGTTACAGAGTACCTCAAATAATTGTGATGTTTCATTTCTAGACTGTATTGGAAGCCCATTTTCTGTTCCCAGTAAATTGTTTAGTACTGCAGGTAATCTATCTAAACCTTATCTATTAAGGCATCAGCAGCCTCTCAACAACCTCTGGTAACAATGTAGGCTTAGGCTGAAAATGTAGCTACCTAGGTCTTTACCGAGCAACTTGACTCCTAGACTATCTTAATTATTTTTATCCTAAGAATCTATAACAAAGTATATTAATCAATCATATAAAAATATCTGAACATTTAATGTCTTAGGGCAAAGCAATATTACATGTGAGCTATCTACCTGAAAGGAAGCTGTTCTCTGTAGTAAATGGTGGAAAATTGGCTGTTAACTATTGTGAGATTTTCTCACAATCTTCAAATTCATTTTAAATGCAGAGCACAAGTATTTTGGTGCACTAGAAACAATATCAGCCATGCTACATTTTCCATTGCAACCTCCAGTTTACTGTGCACCTTAGTATAAGCCTCCTTAAAAATCAGTAAGCACTCTATGTAAAGATTCTGCTGACAAAAGACAACTACAGACAATGCTGTTAACTACTGTAGTCCTGTCAAGAAACAGGAAACAGTTTTGAAAACACACTAAAACCAATATATTTTTAGTCTACAACAATAAAAGCAAGACTTGTTAGGTCAACTCTATCCCCTAAATCTAACTAAACCACATTTCAAATCCTCACTTCTGAAGGAGACAACAGGAGATGTCCATCTTCCACCTCTCCTCCCGCTGGATGTGCTTTTCATCACATGACTGCTCTCAGACTGCAGGGCTTGACCTTGTCAGCAAGAAATTTTCCACTAGAGCAAAACAAAATGGCATTCACAGTATCTTAGCAGTCTATTATTACTTATGCAATGGATTTTGAAAAGTAATAATTTACTTTAGAAACTGGATGACTAAAACAGTTTATGTGCATTTAATGCACGAAATTAACTGCATATGGAGTCATTAAAAACATCTGTCAGACATCTCAGCTTCTGCCTAGGGTTCAGAGGCAGTTGAGTGCAGCATGGAGAATAACAGAGAGCATCAGAAGTGATTCTTTTTTATTTGCTCAGAAAATGGTTGAGAGCTGAGCATGTTTATTTTCATGATTATTCGACTTTCCTGATGAATTCATTTCAGCTGCATACATTTTAGCTCTTCTGTGTTCTAGCAACAACTATACTGGCAGGAAACGTTTGGTGAAACAGTCTGTTTTAAATAAGCACCAAAGAATATACCTATAAAACAATACCCCTCCATTCATGAGAAAGCCAGTTGGAGGAGAGACTCTTAATGAATCAAAAATCAGAAACATACTGTGCAGGCGAAGTCCTCCTTAACAGCTGAACAGTAAATGCTTACAACAGACTATTCAACAGCAAGCCACAGAGCACAAATTACAATTACTTGCTGAAATTAGGCTATGAATACATATGAACAAGGAGTACATTTGCAAAATCAAATTCTATCTGTACATGACTCACAAAAAGGAAGAGAAAGACAAAATCAATGACAAACAGGCAGCTGTAGATAAGTTATGTGATAACTGAACAGTTAAGGAAGGAAAGGAGGGAAATTGCACCAAGATGATTTAATTTTAGGGCTGATTCCCTATTGTCTTTTGTAATATATAAGAATACTTATAATATTCTACCACTTTCTCAAATATATAAAAATGTCATAAGGTAAATGGAAAACAGACCCCATTTTGCTATGATATGCTGCTAACTGCACACACTTCAATTTCTAGATCTACTGCCAGACTTAAAAGACCAGTTATATATGCATACTTGGTACAGTCTTAGACAGAAATAGCTCTCTGCTTTTTAAATAAACATGATGTAATGAAGGTAAACAGTACCATCAGCTACTCATCACTCTGTTAAACCCTGGCACAAATCTATTTAAATCTGATATTCAAACCCAAGGATGCATTTGACTTTTTATGAATTCATATACCTGTTAGGAATGAATTAGTAACTAATAAGTCCTATACATCCTTGTAAGGGCAGAGCCCTTGCCATGAAGCCTTTTGGCACGGCTGCATACTGAGTGATATGCTGAGACAGTGCGACAGTAACAGCACTAAAATACCTTGTCCTCATAGCACAAAACTCTTTCCCCATGGACTTAACACATGTAGTGGCAAATCATACAAACACCTACATCCACTAGAGGTGTACTGCAGGGGTCAAAATGGACCAGTCCCATTCAACATCTTCATTACTGATGGGGCAGAGTGCACCCTTGGGAAGTTTGCTCATGTTCCAGCCTGTGAGGAATGGCTGATACACCAGAGGGTTGTGCTGCCATCCAAAGGGGAGGAACGTCAACAGGCTGGAGATACAGCCAACAGGAACCTCAGAAGTTCAGCAAAAGCAGTGCAGAGCCCTGCACCAGTGTTTGCTGGGGGCTGACCATCAGGAAAGCTGCCTTGCACCAGAGGAGCTGGGGGTTCCAGTGGGCACCAAGGCAAACATGAGCCCGCACTGCGCCCTCGTGGTAACGAAGGCTGGTGGTATCCTGGGCTGCGTTAGGAGGGCTGTGGGCACAGCTGAGGAAGGTGATCCTTCCTTTCTCCCAGCCCTGCTGAGGCCACACGTGGAGCACTGTGTCCAGTTCTGCCCCCCCCAGCATCACAGAGACACAAAGCTACTGGAGACCGTCCAGCAAATAATCACCAAGACTGATCAGGGGACTGGAGCAGCTCTCAGGTGAGGGAAGGCTGAGACAGGCGGGACTGCTCAGCACAGAAAAGAGAAAGCTCAAAACAGGTATTATCAATATAGAAATACGAGAAGGAGAGTGTAAAGAAGACTGAGCCAGGCTCTTTTCAGTGGTGCCCAGTGACAGCGCAAGAGTTGATGCGCACACACTGAAACACAGAAGGTTCAACCTGAACATCAGGAAACACTTTTTCACTGTAAGGGTGACTAAGAACTGGCATAGGTTGCCCAAACAAGTTGTGGAGTCTCCATCCTTGCAGATACTCAAAAGCTGTATGGACCCTGTCCTGGGCAGTCTGCTACAGATGACTCAGGTTGGACAAAATGACCTCCAGAGGTCTCTTCCAACCTCAACCACTCTGTGATTTGCTGGAAGAAAATACAGCCAAGCACACACACTTACTGACATTTTCAAAAACACATCAATGCTTCAATTGCTTTGAAATCAGTGATCCCGAACTCTTTGGAAAAAATCAAACACAGAATGGAGATTTAAAGCATTGCAACAGAACTAAACCACAAAGCTTCTTGGAAATTCCACTAGCTATCCAACAACATATTTGGGGACTTAAATAATTTCAAAAATCTAGTCGTATTTCACTTGTTCAAGATTGTATGACAAGTCTGTAACCTCCTTAAGAATTAGTAGTGGTCTTCCCAATGCCTAGTCACAGACCCATCTCTTTTTCCACCTAGAGATAGACTGTTCTTGAATTGCTTTGCTATTTATACACCAACTAAAGAGAATCCCAAGGACATTTAGTTCTGCTCACTAAATGTAACATCACCTTACATTTTTAGTATTTGGAATTTTCTATAAAAATACAATCACAAAATAATGGAGATCCAGTGTATCAGACAATAAAGTATTGGACAAAAGCCAACTTATTCCTCAGACAATTACACATTGCTTTTACAGATACCACAATGCCCTACCTATAACCACAGGCAGAAGTAGTTTAGTCACATTGCTGTAACTGCACTTCACATTCCTATTCAGAAATAAACTGAAAAATTATGCTCTGAAACTTCTATTCCTAATGCCAAATTACTTACCATAAGACTATTTTCAGCATATTCCTTTAATTACTTTAAACACTTCATATTAAGTAACCACAATTCTATTTATTCTTTCAGATTGTGTTTTACAAAAGCTTTCAACTCTCAGCTTTATTGTCCTACAACACAGACTTGTGTTTCTTTACCGTTCCAAGCAACAACAGTAAAAGTGTATGCTACATGATGTATTACGGTCATGTCAATACCAATGCAGATGGCAAAATTACAGAAAAGATGGAATATGAGAGGCTGCAGTATGAAAGGCTCTGTTAGAAAATGTTAATATTTAAAATGTCCCCGCAATGGATCTTACCTGTTCAGATGGATGAAACTACCTGCAGTACACCGGTGCTTCACATGCATACAACAAAGCAATGTGAAGGTGCAATGGGCTGTCCACAGGCACTCTATCTACTGAAGTTATGTTCTATTATCTATTCTCTCTCTTGAAACAATCATACTTTAAAAATTACAATAATGGAGTACTCTTGAAGAACTTCAGAGTTTATTTACCAACATAAAAGGTGAGTGTATGGTGGCACAGAAAGTACAAAGATACTGCCTATGTTCAAATTACCACAAAGTTGAAGTTGCAATGGCGTAGGAGGTGGTTTGATCCTGCTGGATGCAGGTCAGCTGCTGAAGCAATCAAGCATCACTAAATTCAAACTCATAAGCACTCCCAAGAGCTGTAAGTCTCAACACAGTACAACACAGGTGAAGAACTGCACTGTTCAAAGAGTACTCACAAGCTCAATTCCATTCCACTCCTGGCTATTTAACATGAATTAATGAAGCATAATAATTTTAAATGAAATTTCACTTAATTCTCAGATTCTGTGAGTTAGAAAATTAAACAGCCATTTCTTATCACCAATCAATTTTAAAACAGGTGCCTTCCACTGCTCTCAGAAGAACACCTGAGTGATAAAGACATGAGTGGGGAATTTGGTTTAGTTTCTGTTAGTGTCAGCTGTCAATGTAACCTAGAAAAACTGGTCTTTACCATGTCCCTGTAAAAAAGACTATATATAGACAAATCCTAAAAAGCAGGATCTTTGCAACATGATCCGAAATCCTCACTTTACACTGGCACATACACGCCACCCACACTTTCCAGACTATAACATACCATTTTTATCTCCTCTTTGCCACACAATTTTTATAGTTTTTACTTTTCAAAATTTCAAATCATTGCCAGTGATTTGTCATGATACCTCAAGAGACTGCGCTGATATGATGTAACATTTCCTGCAAGATAACATACTTTGAAGAATTTATGGACCTATTTTCCTTTAAAAAGCTTAGGTGTAATGGTATTTGAGAATCTTCCACTTTGTAATATGTTGCCAAGACAGACACACCTAAGTAGTGACAGCAGATGGAAGAGGTTAAAAGTATCAACTCCCAAATTACCAACTTTGCTAGGCCACCTTCCTTTCATAATTTAGACCCTTCTGTTGGAGATTTGAAAATATATTCTAGGCAGATGACATGTTAACAGAATAATTTCATGGTTCAGTGTCTTCGCAGTATGATTTATCTCTTATCTCTAGGCACTGGAGGTCCCTTTTCAGGAGATTTATTAGTTAGATCCAAGAATCCATTTTGATGAGAGAGAATATGTGCATGACCGCAAAACAGAACATTAACATTTGCTCTAAGATAATGCTTCCTTCTCATTAGCAGTTTTAAGAAGTCTCATGCACATGCTATCACAACTGTTTCCAAGAAACTGCACCCCCATACAACAAAATGTTCATGAATGAAAGAGGTTTTTAAAATTTGCATTAGTCTAGGAACTCATATTCCCTTCACTTCTAAATCTACATAATACACATAGAAATAAGGTCCAGAGTCTAATGAAACATCTGACTTAAAAATTAACTGGCATTTTCTTTTTCACTCCATTTTTGCTATCAGATATTTGCTGCAGACACTACATTTTCTGTAGGACAAGGAAAGTGTTTAACCACTGGAAGATGCTTAAACATCTGCCTTGATAACAAAACTTGAAAACCATTACTAAGTTTTCTGCTAATGTAAAGAAACCAGCATCAGAGAAAACAGACCAGTCTAGTACACAGAAGGCAGTGTAAATAGAAAGATACGGATCAACTGGAGTCAAGAACGCAAGCAAACAAGGAACTAATTCTTGATAACTGAGTGAGTGATGTCTAAGTGTCTTTTACTGTAAAGAGCAATATCACTTCTTCTCCAAACTACAGTCAAATCAGCCCAACCAACAAAAAATTATCCTGGGAGAACACGTACAGAAACCACATACAAAAATCAATGAATCAATAGCCCATTACATTTATTGCTTGTTATTACCCATTACGTTTATTGTTTGTTATTTGCAGAAGCTTTTTGCACTTCCAGATAAAATGGAGCTTGACTGTAGGGAACCACAGTCACACCCTAACTGTGCTCAGAGGATTTTGGATTGAACGTTCTCAGAAGGTGAGCTCCAATGCTTGTATACCTCACTGCCTGACACTCAACATCCAGTGCTCAGAAAAACCACTTTCAGTCTGAGAAGAGCCTCGAAGCTCATGTTGAAAAGGCTGTTAGAAACGTGTGCATTTCAGCATGGTTATCAGGAACTGCTGTGAGAATACTTGTGAACTGTCAAGCTGCTCTAAGAGAGGAACACACCTTTTTGCCATATTTGCTATCGCTCTGAATTGATTTCAAACAAGTACCAGGAGAGAAGCTCCCTCTCCTTTAGCCCAGGTGCTTATGTCATCCAGCACTCATCACAGTCCATCTAATAAGAATGCATAGTTAGAAGCAGCAGGGCTATAGCTCATATAATGCACAGCAGAGGAAAATAACTTAACTTAAAAATTGATACTATTTGGTAAATGTACACATTATTTGATTAATCAGATAGATAATTCACCTTTGTTTTGCCAAGTCATACAGAGATGCAACAGCACATAAAAAGGCATATTGTAGACAGAAATCAAAGACTCTACATGCCCAACTTCATGTATCTTCCTATTGCTTGCTCTTGATTTTGATAAGATTTCTGTCCTTTTAAACTTTTTTGAGCACTGATAAAATTTATTCACATTGTTTTAGTAATCTGAAGCCTCCCTTGCCTTAACTGCCCAGACCTGTTTTACACTCATGTAAAGGCAACAAGATCAATTGCTGCTTCAGTATGAATAATTTTGGAAAGAGTGGTGGTAGTTCATGTCTGAGCTGGGGAGAAGGAGATAACTGTATGAGCCAGAACCCAGCACAACTGCATCTGCATATAAATAGACTTAATCAGAAATGCAAATTGCAATCAGAAGAAATTTTAACAGCCTATGATAACCGTGTAGATAACAAAAGGTCAAACACTTGTATTGCTGAAGGTTTTAAACTCTTAAGTCAGTGGTGATTCTTCATGAGCCAAAATGTGCAAAAGACAAGTACATGCCAGTCTAATCAATGAAGGACAATTTCTATATTTCTTCTATTATTACAACTGTTCTGTTGCTAAACTCTATTTTACACTGTCAATCTCAACTTATTCAGGAAGACTCAATGAAATGGAAACAAATGAAATCAAAAACAGACAGTATGAAATAACACAGCTAATTTACATGACTATATATAGAAGGAAATTTATATCCCTTTTTCATATCCAATCCAATATCATTCATATTGGATTGTCCATGGATGACAACGCAAATCTTCACATTTAAACATTCTCAGGTAAATGAAAAAATAAATTATGACTACACTTTGCTGAAAATGCCAGACTGCTTCATAGCACTGTCAAAATTGTATGTTTTTCTTTTACAGTAAAACAAGCCTAGGACTCTAGGGGAATAACATTTGAAAATGTTGTTTAACAGTTACAAATGTTGGCTTCTCCTTTTGAAATTGGCTTCTCCTTTTGAAATTAACGTTTTCATCAATAGAAGCTAAGAAAAGTTCTATTGCAAGGAAGGTGCCTGGATATTATATAATTTTATATTCTAAAACAAGAATAAAATAAGTAAGTCTGTATCATTTCAAGGAATTCTAAATATAAATTATTGTAGAAGCCAGGCTGAAAAAAAAAATCTTTGACATTGCAGCTTTTTATTGTCTTTCTGTAGAAGAGATTCTTAGGATTTGAAGCACACACATTTTCCAAATATTTCTCCTTTGACTAGACTGCCTTTGAACAAACTAGTGAGGGAAGACAGCCATCTAGTGCCGTACCTTGGAATTTTAAAAAGGGTTTTCACCGGATGCATGTCAAATAAAGGAGGGTCTCCATCCCCCAGTTCAATAGCTGTTATTCCCAAGGACCATACGTCACAGCGAGCATCATATGAGTAGTCATACTGCTGTTCACAAGCAATGACCTATGAGAAGAGAAGCAGAGAAACCAACGCTTTAACCTAATGTACAATTCATGTCATCCAATATAACATGAAAGTACTTTTTTGAGTCATGTCTAAAATGCCTTGTAATCAAATTCGTATCATTTTTGCCTGTATACACTGGACAGAAGAAACACTACAAAAAGGTAACAGTAAATTAGAACTTATCTTAGGTTTGTTTTCTTTAAAAACAATCTCTTTTTTTAAAATACATTAAGCTCCATGGGATGCTTCAAATATCTATACAAAGAACATCAACACTAAATTCTGTTTTTGAAAGAACTACTTACAGAAACGTATTATAATAGCAGAAAACCCTATTGATGTTATTCTTATTAACTTCTATGACTATTCATGAGGATAGACCGATTTGCACTGCTGGTTTTTAGATAAGGATGTTCCATTAGTAGTTTCAGCCTTTTTTTTTTTTTTTTTTTTTTTTTTTTTTTTTTTTTTTCTTTTTTTTTTTTTTTTTTTTTTTTTTTTTTTGGTTTGTTGTTTTGTTTTGTTTTGTATTTATTGAATTTGAGTAGTTTAAAAATATCTTAGGTAACATACCACGTACCTTGTCTAAGAAAAATGGAAGTGAACAGGAATCTCTCCTTGGGTATCAGAACTGTTTTACATCACAGACTTAATGCACGCTTCCACCCAACCCACTGATCACATTCTAAAATGTTAACTATTCATGTAAGCTGAATCTAAATGTGAGATTCAAACCAAAGTTTAAATGTAGCCCTTATCTTTGCAAAGGGATGAGACAAAAATTGCAGCTTCACTGCATTTTATTATGATTTGGAATTCTGTCTGAAGTTTGTCTTCCCAAGTCTCATCAATTAAACAATTACTTTGAAAATTTGTTGGATCCCTGCTTATTGCTAGTATCAACTTCCATTATTTTTCTCATAGTTTTTAAAGTATCTTTAATAATTTGTACTTAAGATAAAAAGAACATGTCCTAGGGTGGCTGTACCTATGTTCTAGAAGAGATTTTATATTTTTTAACTTCTGTATTACTTCTGAATTCCTGTGTTAGGGCTTCAGTTGGAACAACACTTTACACAGATTGCAACATGCAAGTCAGCAGCGCGAGTAGCTGCTGGCAAAGAGTCACCTGTTATAAAAAAACCTTTCCTGGAGAAGCTGCTGATTCCAGCTTAACCTCTTAGTTACTTTCTCTATAAACTGCACATAACAAAGGCATTCCTGACTCTGGTAGTGATTCTGTCCAACAGGCCCACAGAACTCTTCCGTCTCTTAATTGGGACTCGTGAACCCACTGTAGTGCACTCATCATTTATTTTATCAGAAATCAGGGGTGTTAAACACAGTTAAAATAATACTGAAATGTTTGGGGGGGAGGTTTCCATTAAAGTTGCACATTAGTTAATTCCTTTTCTTTTCCTAGAGCAAATCAGTCCAGAAAAATCAAGACCTTTCCAAATTTTTTATCAATGTTTTGACAAGTGTTGAGATCACTCTATCTCCTCAATTTTTCCAGTTAGTATGCCAGAGAAATGGGAAGAATGAAAGTAAGCCCTGCAAAAGAGGATTCAAAGATTTTTTCCTTCAACTTGAAGAGGCAGAGCTTTGTTAGTTAATCTGGTGTTTTTCAAAATTGTCACACAAAGATAATTTCTCCATCTCCCTTCTGTTCAACAGAATGCCTTAAATGAAAGTTCTGGAATAATTTTTAGTTCTTCAAAATGTTCACTGTAGCCTTGATCTCATCACAGAGATCACTCTATCTCTTGTAATATGCACAGTAGACAGCTTCTACACAGCTCAAGCAGAGTGCTTTAAAACACCACCCCTGTTTCAGAGGTTTCATGATAATTTCATTTTCTTGTATCATTTGTGAGAGAGAAAAGATCAAATGCAAAAATTTGGAAAATCAGTATAGAAATCCATCAGAGATACTTAAATAATATATTCTAAAGAGGCTATTATTGAAATTTTGCTCAGAGATTGAAGAGGAAGCTTATACTTCTTGATTACCTTGGGGTTTTCTGTACAGTTCCCCAAATCATCTGTATATTCAATAAACTTCCTCAAAAAAAGTCATCCAAGTTGGCTTCCAAGGCCAGGACTTGGAAGCTTATCCGTATGTGGCTAATTTTATGCACTGTGCTCTCTTTCCTTTTTTAACACATGAAAAATATTTATCCGCTTAGTATAAAATCTGCCAGAGCCCATTTCCTGGAGGTGAATACCTTTGAAGTTGCCTGGATTCTCATCAGTGTGCTGAGTCTTTGCAAATACTTGTCTATTTGTTCTCAAACTTTATGATGCAGAGAAATATAATTTCATTTTCAAGAGAAGGAAAAGAAGGACCTGCTCAAGGTCACACTGGACATCATCAGCAATGCCCCACACATAGCTGGTCTCCCATATTCAAAGATACCATGATTTTTTGCCTACAAGCACATCACAATTGCTTCTAACTACAAGACAATGGCAAACTTTGCTCTATATCTTGGTCTTACAAAGTTTAGCAAACTACACTAAAATTATTAGCATCAGAACTCATTGCATTCATACTGGGTGGGGAAAAGAAAATATACTGCAACTGTTGTTTTTAAAAATAAAAAATAAGTCTAAGAGCATTTTTCACCTTCCCAGTGTATGACCTACCAGAGAAAGGAATGTGTAACGCATTTTGTGTCTTCTGCTCCACAGCTAACAGCTACACCTCCACTACATGGCAGTATAATGACACTATGGCAAAATACTGCCATTCCAACCAAGGCGAATTAGACACCATTCGGTTCTCCTCCATTCTATTATAGATGCCACACTGATTATTTCAGAAAAAATATTCCCCTTAATTTAAATTCTTTTTTAAAAAGAAGTTCAGCCAGTGGACCATACAAACCAGTATGTTTTAGACCATTAGCTTGACAATAGTGAGATTAGCCTCACAGAAAAGATATAAAATTAACTACTCTTCACCCAGTATGCAGAACATACATGAATTTAACAATTACTTTGGTTTGAAACAAGTGTTTTTTGTGGAACTTATTAGAATCTTACCAACTTATGTACCCCTTGGAGAAACACAGACGCCACTGATTTCAATTTTTAAAGCAAGAATCAGATCTTATAGTTTTTTCCTTGACGAGAGGTGCACATCAGCAGTTTGCTTTATGTGTTGGCTAGCAGAGAACACTCTCTCGCAATGTGAAGAAGAAAGTGTTCTCTAAGTCACAGTTCACAAGCCAGCCAAGTTCTTGGGAATGCCCCAGTCCTGTTTTGCCTTCAAAACTGTTGCTACTCCCTGCAGAGCAAAAATCCCTAAAAGCCAAATACAAAAGAGGAATATGCTATTGACTTATGTTTTATTATATTCCTGTCTCTGTCCAGAACTCAGAGACACTTTTTTTTTGGAAACACCTCTATTTTTTGTTGGAATTTTGGAGCTGAGCACTCAGTACTGCTGATGCCTGCTCTGCCCAGTGGGGCAGGAAGACAGAGAGCCCAGAAGAAATGATCTGAAACTGAAGAACACGCTACTCCCTTTCTCTTCCTTGTGCAAAGACATCACATTTGCACCAATTTTATATCCAGCAAAATCCTCCCCTACTTGTAAAAGTGAAACAGAAGAAGTAGTTTGCTTTGCTGCAAACATAATGTTCATGGCAAAGCTTCAGGGGGTGATGTAGCTAATCTTGAGATTTGCTAGCAAACATCACACGAATAAGCACCAAGTCTTTCACTTCAGCATGGGCTGACTGCAGGCACACAGTGGCCCAGGTTGCTAAGGAGACAGGCTGTCACCTTTTGTTTCAGTTGTAATTTCATCACGATTTCATGCCCAGTCATACTGCTGTAGGTTGAAAAGCATTCAAACACCAGACAAAGAAACAGAAAGTGTGATGGTAGTTGTCAACACTAATTGTGCTGAGGGTCACAGTGGTACAGAATGAGGGGATGGGGAATTCACAGGTCTGGAAAAACGGTACATAAACAAATCACTCATACTAAGTGGAGGGAATTTAGAGAAGTCAGTGCCTAGGCATTCTGTGTGATTTATAACTTGTACAGAAACACAAAAATTCAGAGATACACAAGATGACTTAAACCCTGGCAAGAAAACTTTATATTCAAGGATATAATTCTGCTTGTTTTGAAATCAATACAAATACTTCTTTGAACTTCACCAAGCCCAGTAGCAGACCAAAGGTGGGTTTAAAAGAAGGAAAACAGGTAATACAGAGAACTACCTAATATTTGGACAGTGGTCATACTGACTTGTGCAGAGAGAGGAAGCTATAGTATGTTTAGGTGAAATAAAATACATCAAACCCTTTTAAGTTTACCCAGAATTATTAGAAGTGAACTTACTTTCACTTTGCGTCAGTATATACAGTGCCTGTACAAAGCAGAGCCGCAAGCTTACGCTGATAACAGCAGTAGAGATGTGCTACCTGGAGATGACTGCTACGCAATCAGCGCTGCTGACCCACCCGCGGGAAGGAGCCTGGAGTTAGCAGGGCTGCTGCTGCTGGAGTGAGGCACTGCTGGGCTCAGCTGACGGAGCCAACTAAGCAGCTTATGTGGCGTGTGAGCACTGCTGAGAAGCGCTGCGCATGGAAAATGAATGTGGCACAAAGTTGTTACCCTTGCTGCAAGGAAAACAAGATTGCTAGCTGTGCCAGTCAAGTGAAATAAACCAACTGAACTTCTGGGCTCCATATGACGCCATATAACCCAACTTCATTTGTTTACATTGGAAATATAATATTAAATATTCCTCAAATTCCCACACACCAAAACCAAAGAAGTCTTCATGATAGCATTCAGTAGCACTAGGGATACTGAATTAGACAAACCAAACTGATACTTATCTATCTCTATCTCTCCACTCTTCAAGCATATTCATATATTAAAAAAAAAAAAAAAAAAAAGTGTTTGAAATTGGTTCCATATTCCTGCATTTTCTTATTTGGATTCCAGTCCCTTATTTTGCACCATCATACAAATTTTTCCCTAGTATAGCAGAAAAATATTACATTGTCATAAATGTTACCAAAATAAGTAGTAAATAACATTTAAAATAAGTCCTATAACTAACTATAACAATTGATTCATTGTAAATTCATTATATGTCAAGTAGTCACACTTTAACAGCTATGAGTAATCTATTTTTATTTTTACTTTTATTTGTAACTCACCCAAGGGAAATATTCCTGAGACCATTAGACTGCACTGGCAACAGCCTACATTTGCAGGGGAGCGTAATACCTTTTATTCGGCCAAATGATACAGTAAGGAAAAACAGACAGGCTTCCAAGCACACAAATCTTGCTTTTATACCATGACACCATCACAAACTCAATACTGCTCATAATAATCTAATTGACACATTTTGCTTCTGATCCACAGATTTACTCCAGAGCAGTAATTATATACACTATGCACCTCACACAGATTTTCAAATGGTCTTTCACAAAGAAAGCAAAAACTAAGAGCCAACTCCAGCCTCCTAAGTAAACGTATTTCATGTAGGCAACTCACTGCAGACCCAAGTGGTATTGAACCGATTTTCTCTGATGTTTTGGGCTTGTTGTTTTGATTTGTCTTTTAAATCTTTAAACACCCTACATGAAAGCTTTACAACCCCTCCATAGCTGTTAAAACAAAATAGAAGCAACTCCTCCGCATCCCTTCATAAGACTACTGCTATGTCATCAACATTACTGGCAACGTTCCCTGAGATTCCCTCCAGCTGCCATGTACTTATCAACTCCTTCCTGCCATGCTAGCCCAGGTGGAGGTCAGTTCTCCTGGAGGCAAAGGAGGAGGTGATGCAGTCTGCCAGACTCTGCTTTTGAGGGAGAGCTGGTGCTGTCCCACTGTGCTCTCTGCCTCTCTTGTATGTAATGTCCTTTAAAGTTTGAAACCTCTGTATTCCAATTCAGCTTTCTATATTCACTGCTTTTGTTCTGGACTTTAAGCAACTTCAATATAACTCCTTACTATTGCAGTTTGTTAAAGCTTCCGTTTCAGAGTCATAGAAAAAGAAGAAGGTAGGGGAAAACCCAGGACAGAAATGGCAATTTCCTTTATTTCTTTAAAGAAATAAAAATCTGTATTTACAAAAAAAAAGCTTTTAAAAATCATCTGTCAGCTCTCAGAAAGTGGCATCTCAGAGTCACAGGCATTTCAGTCATGTGCAGCCATTTAGAGACTTAATTCTACCCCACATTCTGCCACTGACCTGCTGTAAGTTCTTAAGCAAATCACTTCACTTCTATGTCCCTCAGTTCTTCCATGCAGTCTTGCCCTATCTGTTGAGAGCAATTGTTCCCATTCTTCCCCCCATGCCTTCCCACACTTACACTTCAGTAGTTCCTCTCTGGCATGCCTATACCTAGTTCCACATAAACCACAGCACTGCACTCAAACCCAGTGCTGCATTTTGAGAGGACAGCTAATATTCCCTAAAAATAATTTCCAGTACACTGCAGTGTCCCAGCACCTTTACCTCCAACAGGATGTAATTTCACAATGTATGTCAAGTGGGAAATTCTTTTTCACCCTAGGCTTAATATAGTATCACCTATGTGACAAATTATTTAATGCTACTTATCTTCAACATTTATTTATTGCACTTATTATTTTTACCCCTTAAATGCATGGAATTTTCAAATATTTCACTGTTAATTAATCATGATGCCAGATACACACAAGTTCTATAAAAGCAGCAGCATGTTTGTCTATTTCCATCTGTAAAGGTTTTTTCTAAGGACAGTTGTTTGGGGTTTTTTCCTGCAAATTATCCTTTCACTCTTTTCTCATTTACTGTAATTTACAAGGTAAAAAGACTACAAAACTGAAAAACTGTAATAAGAGCTAATTTAATAACTTATCTCTTATCATTAGCTGTAAGAGAATTGATATTATACTTCCATGGAAGCTGCTAAAATATTTTCAAAACTTTCCTTATTAGAGAAGGTATAATATTATTTATCACAAAATAAGCATACTTTTCCACTGTACAACTGTTTTCAAATGGCTTTCAGGCAGAAAAGTAAGTGTATATACTTTCTTGAGACGTATATCCTATTTATACTAACTAGTGGATTCCTACAGTTCATTATAAATCAGCATGTACAAAGTTCCTTGCTTAGCTGGTGATTAAAAGTATAGTGAAAATGTGCATATGCGAAAAGCTAATTTTAGCTAATTGACCTTGAATCTCTTGATGTAAGCAAAGGGCTGGCAAATAGAATAGGTTGAAATGTGACAAGATGAGACTATACTAAATTGTTTCACAGGAACGTATCACTGTACCTGCTTAGAGTTACTAAAAAACATGGAGAGGGATTTTTTACGAGAGCATGTAGTGACAGAATAAGAGGGAATGGATTCAAACAGAGAGAGTAGGTTTAGATTAGATATTACGAAAAATTCTTTGCTGTGAGGGTGATGAGACTCTGGAACAGGTTGCCCACAGAAGCTGTGGATGTCCCATCCCTGGAAGTGTCTGAGGTCAGGTTGGATAGTGCTCTGAGCAACCTGGTCAAGCGGAAGGTGTCCCTTCCCAGGGCACGGGACTTGGAAACAGATGATCTTTAAGGTCCCTTCCGACCCAAACCTATGATTCTATGATTCAATAAGACCAGGTTAGTGATGGGCTTATCTTTTCTATGCTGTTTTCCCAATTCAGTATTTAACTACACATTAAATGTATTTACAATGAAATGATTTTTCCCCCAAATTCTAAGACCTGAATACAGCCCTTACTGTAAAAAGTACTGACTTCAGCAGAAAAGTTGCTGTGAAGTTTCTGCAAAATTATATTTTTCTCTGTTTATACTTTTAAACTACATTAATGCAAGTTACTTGTTGGGGTGCCTTCTTACCAGTTAGTTTTGTTATTTTTTCATTAGATTATGCAGAGACACAGCTTCGTACTGAAACAACGCAAATACTATTCATTGTTTCAGGATTAGACTTATTTCACACACACATGATCAGATTTAAAGTTTAAGAAGAATATAACGGAACATTGGGAAAAGAAAGACAATTTAAGCTAGTCACCTACTGTTCTAACATTTTGGAAATTTATTCTGATCCTCAGATGTATTGAATTTTATCCCAGGAGAATGCCTTTATTCAGCAGGAGAAAGGAAAACTGTCTGGGGCAGTCTTACTGATCATTACTTCCTCCTGGCAGGATGGTAACAAACACTGAAAACGCAGAGTTGAGACAGCTTTAAATAATATTGTGACATCTGAAATATCTCTGAAAATAGGAAAATAGACTCAAGATTTTACCTCTGGTTAAGTCATTATTACAGAATTCATATAATTTTACCACAATGTCACAGCCTTTCCTAATCATGTGTCATATGTTATATTTCAACACCTAATCCTTCAAAGGATCAACTATGTTTTAATTATGTTCTTTTTAAAATGTAAGTGTACATTCACCAGTGTAATTTTTTTAGCAGTTATCAGTAAAATATAACAGCATATTCCCTGCAGCTTTAAATTATCTTCAGCATCTCTCCCATTCTTTCTGACTTCAAATATCTTCTTCTATTTCCATTCTTAAAACTAAATTTGGGCCAAACATGTACATATATCTGTACATGGAGCAGATCATCTTGAGTGTGATCACACGGCAAACACAGGACAGCCAAGGGATCAGACCCAGCCAGCAGGAAGGGCAGGTCCTGCCAGATAAACCCAACCTCCTTTTATGGTCAGGTGACCTGCCTAGTGGATGAGGGAAAGGCTGTGGATGTTGTTTACCTGGACGTGATGGTCCTTTGACACAATCTCCTACAGCATACTCCTGGAAAAGCTGGCAGCACGGCTTGGACAGGTGCACTCTTCACCAGGTTAAGAACTGTCTGGATGGCCGGGCTCAGAGAGTGGTGGAGAATGCTGCTGCATCCAGTGGGTGTCTGGTCACCAGTGGTGTCCCCCAGGGATCAGTGTTGGGCCTAGTCCTGTTTAATATCTTTATTGGTGATCTAGATGAGGCAATCGAGCATGCAGCACTACCGGCTGGGGGCAGAGTGGCTGCAAAGTGGCCCAGTGGGAAAGGACCTGGCAGTGCTGCTCAGCAGCAGCTGAACACGAGCCAGTGTGTGCCCAGATGGCCAAGAAGGCCAGTGGCATCCTGGCCTGGATCAGGAATAGTGTGGCCAGCAGGGCCAGGGCAATGACTGTTCTCCTGTACTCAGCACTGGTGAGGTCACCCCTCGAGTGCTGTGTCCAGTTCTGGGCCCCTCAGTTCAGGAAGGACATTGAGGGGCTGGAGTGTGTCCAGAGAAGGGCAATGAAGCTGGTGAAGGGTGTTGGAGCACAAGTCCTCCGAGGAGCAGCTGAGGGAACTGGGGGTGTTCAGCCTGGAGAAGAGGAGGCTCGGGGGGACCCCATCACTCTCTACAACTGGCTGGAAGGAGGGTGCAGCCAGTCAGCCTCTTCTCGAGGGCAACCTGAGCCAGGACAAGAGGTCACAGTTTCAAGCTGTGTCAGGGAACGTTGAGGTTGGACATTAAGAAGAATTTCTTCAGAGAAACAGTGATTAAACATTGGAATGGACTGCCCAGGGAGATCGTGGAGTCACAATCCCCAAAGGTGCTTGAGGAAAGACTGGATGTGGCACTCAGTGCCATGGTCTAGTTGACATGATGGTTGGTCATAGGTTGGACTCAATTATCTCAGAGGTCTTTTCCACCTACTCAACTCTGTCATTCTGTTATTTTGCAATACGCTAACTGAGCTTGTTTCAAGAGTCAAGTTTTCAGCTAGATCATGGTAATCTAATTGTATGAGTGGAAAAAGAAATCTGCAATTCTATTTAAAGCAGGTTTTGTTCAGTTATGCACTGGAAGTTGAAAACAAGACAAGTTAATGCTTAGAACCACAGATGTAAAGGCAGTTCAGTACAAAAGCTTCAAATCTGATTCATCCTGCTAGCATACAGCACAATTTATTTCAGCGCAATAGAAGCAGATTGTAGGTAACTTAAGTGTTTGCTAACAAGCAGCTTTAAACATACTAACACTATCCTGCCTTATTTATCTTTTATTGGTATGCTTCTATCCAGTGTTTCAGTTTCTGAAAGTCTACGTTTGTAACCATGAAACAATATTATTTAGGTTAAATAACTATTATTCATTTTCAGTGAGTCTACTTTAAAGCTGCTCTCAAACTGACTTATCCTTGTCACATTCCTCTCTTGCTTCCTCAAAGCCTAATTTTTACCTGTATTTTCATTTTTCAGCAAAATTTTTGTTAATCACAAGCTCTGCTCAAAAGAAATGCTCAAGGACAGATCTTTTTTGTCCTGATACTGCTAAACAAGCCTCAGAGTCATCAGAAAAAAAGGAGCCAAGATGCTTGAGTCACTCAAAAATGTTCAGCTGCTGCTTTGAGTGCTGCCAGTAAGAACACTGAACCTTCCTTACGCCACCCTCAGTCACCGCTATTTTCCTATGAACTTCTGCTATTTCAAGAACCATGCCATATAATCCCTTTGATATGTTTTGCAAACCGAATCTTAAAATATGGTTTGCTTCATTTTACAGACTTTTCGTGACCCAGGCTGATCTAGTGATTCCAGTTTCCAGTGTATTTGTCTCCTGCTTATCTAGTTATTATCTAGTTATTCCTATCTGTCAGCTTAAAACATTCTCCATCATTCTTCTCTGGGTTTTATTTTCCTGGAGTTTATACTGGAAAATATTTCCTGTCAGCTTTATTCTACTCTGAAACACTACTGTAGCCTCTTCCTCCAAGGCAAGCTTTTTCATCTCCCCTCTTCACTCCCCCTTCAAATTAAATCCATCTTTCTCACTGCCAGATGAGATCCCATGATTGCCTTATGCATTGACCGAGGCACCTGTGTTTCATATGTAGATAAAGTCCGATTTAAAAAAAAGAAGTCTTCATGCTTCCTATTTCTCTGATTAGTGACATTCCATTCCTGTTCAGTTATTTTATGATATTTTGGTGTTTGACATAAATTCTATCCTATGTCAAAAACCTTTAGGCAGGAAGTTTTTTTGAAAATGAGTGCAACAAACCGAGTTAAGTGTTTACTGATCTCACCACAGTCCCATCTAGAAAACACTCTTCCTAATAAACTGTTACCCACGCACACCTTTTCATCTTATTGCAGTCCTAATCTTCTACCTTTCACATAAAAATTTGGGTGCATATTTTAAAAATACCAGTAAGATGTTCCCAGAAATGAAAGTAAATTGCATTTTGCACATCACTTCAAACCTGTCAGTTATATGAGCAAGTGCAGTGACTTGAGCAAGCATGTTATGCAACCTGTCATTTAAAAGCCATTTCAACAACAGCATAATGGGTATCTAAGCACCTTACAGCTGTTCTGCAGATTGGTACACCTATGAAGCCTGGCACATCTCACACAGGCATATAAATGTGATATGGGTTACTATGTTTATGGTACTGGGTTGGTTCTTTCAACAGATATTTTCAGAACAGGAAGTATTCAAAGCTACTCCTGTTCCTGTTTGATGTGCTATGTACATAACACACCTTGGTTACATGTGTGTTGTATTTTTAGCTCAAAATTTTTCAGATCAAAATATCTGCTTATCTCTTTGGCTTTTTGCCACAAGAGTAAGTATTTTCAACACAGAAGGGAAAATAAATTTGGTATGATTACTGTCCTTAATGGCACTTATTCAAGCAAAACAGTACCATAAAAATAACCTATAATAATCCAAGTTCAATAAAATCTTTCATAATATGTCCATTATTATCTAGAGAAGTATTTCACAGAGGTCTCATTTTAGAAATGTCTCCAGCCAAGGTGATTCCATAAATAATGCTTGCACAGTGGTTTCTAAGGTATCTTGTGTCTTCTTTGTGACGTAAACTGGTTGTTATGGAGATGGTGAAATATCAACCATTCTTTGTGAGACTGCGCAAGATCAATTTTAGACCCGTTACAGCAGCGTCTTTTCTCTGCTCAGCTATAATCAGCCTTCCTTAGCAACAAAAATAGATCCATAAAAAGTATGAAATGTTTTAAAACAAATGTTTGCACAATACTTTTAACTCTTTGACATACAGAAATAGATCTGCGTGCATTTGTAATGGATATGAATTCCATCCCAAATTCCCCAAACTTCATATGGCCTTTAACAGAAAAAAGGCTTGTACTGTTACAAAGGCTGAACAACTTACAAATAAACAGACCACTCCTGCTTCAATCCTTGTTTTTAAATTTCATAATCCATATCTTTCAGAAGCACTTTGTGTTCCTTAAAACAGGGAGGGCAAAGATTGATATCTTTCACCCCAAAATTTGGTAAAGTACAAATGGGACTTTCGTTCAACAATGTGTTAAAATTTTTTAGAGCTTCATGAAATAGAAGGCAAAGGGTTACATCTGGGTAATAGTATGTAAAAATAGGGTCTAAGATACTTGAATATGGGCTAAGCTACCTGCATTATTTTTCTCAATTTTTTCATCTATGCTAGCCCATGTGTCTAAGTTTAAAGGTCCCCAGTCAATGATTAAGGTTAAAGAACAGATAGGTCAGTCAGGGGTTTACAGTGTGCAAGACTATAGCAAGACTGGAAAGAAGGAATTCCTCCTTCTCCCCTCAGTCTGTATTTACATCATGGACGAGGTATCCCAAAACATACAATATTTGACTGGAAAGTCATAACATTATCAGGACCCTCAGTTACCTGTAGATTTGCTGTACTTCTACGAAAACACTACAGAGAAGAAAATGATGATTATTAGAAATCCATTTTGTATACTCTAATAGTGTATTATTTTTACTGAACAGAGGACAAGATGTAAAGCTAAAACACAGCCATAAGGGAGGGAAGAAAAGACCCCCTCCGGCTATGGTGAAGCGGTAACAAAGTGTGTATTGCAACGAATGGAGACAACCCAGACAGGCACAGCTGCCTACCTCAGGTGCCATCCAAAAGGGTGTTCCCACTGAGGTGTTTCTACGCAGCCGTGTGCTGGTGAGCTGGGCTGAAACACCTGCAACAAAACAGATCAAAGAAACTTGGCTTCAACTTAATTGTCATTTTGGTAAGTTTATTTCAAGTATCTGGAAAACAAAACCCAAACGTGTGAGCACAGCTGAAGAATGCCTGGCCAAAGTAGTTGCAAATTATTTGTTTGATTAATTTCAGCTTGTTTTCTTCTGAGTTTCTGAGAGATTTTTTTTGTGAATGACTCAGTCTGAAGCACTTTCATTCAAACTCAAAAATTCCATTGTTACATAAACATCCCAGATTTCTTTCTGCTGTTTTACTAAAATTAAAACTTGACTTTAAAACTTCTGTTCCAGAAATTTACTGCCCGAATATCACTGGCTGGAAATTTGTTCACTAGTGTACTTGCAGAGGCTCCTGTTCAACAAAACACTTATGCGCTTGCTTAAATACTTCCCTAATGAGGAAAGCTCAGAAGCTCAAGCTCACACTGCAGCTTGTACTTAGGGAATTAAGCACATAAAACAAAACATTAGCTTCAGAGCTTTGCTGAGTGGGGCTGGACTACTGAAGTACAACTGAAAAAAACCAAAAGAATGAACTAGAGTGCAATCAAACATTACGATTTAACAAATCAGAATGAACTCTGACAGCAAATCTTCTCAGCTCTGGTCAACATATAATTGAATGAATTCAGATCAGTAGCATTCCAATGAGGTGACATAAAGCCAATACTGACTTAGAAATATATTTTGCTTCAACATTTTTTATAAACAAAAGCCACAGTGGTTTGCTCTTTTGGCATTACCCAGAGACAAAAATGAGCAGAAACACATAATACACCTTGACTGCTGCCAATAAATTAAAAAATGAGATTCATAAGTTAAATTATTTGATTTCTGATTCCAACATTCAATTCTATATTTGTTTTTAATTTTTCAGTGTAATTGCAATTCTTCAGTGATTTCCTGAGTACTGCTGTGAAACAGTTAATGGCTAGGACATACAACAAGCCTCTGTCCATTTCACTGTGATCTCTCTTCAGCCAGCTAAATTCATAGCTGCTATCTAGGGATATTCCAAAACAGTGCAGAATACCAAAGAGCTGAGAGAGGGAGAGCACGAGCATAACTGAATGATAACTTGCAGACATTTTAGGTCAATTTACTGTGACCATCATTTACGCAAATATGCTATGCTGTCGACAGCAATTGAGGGAAGAAACGTGTTACATTGAAAAAACAAGCTGTAGAGTCATGCAGTAAAGGAAAGAAAAGCCTCAATTAAAGATATCTGTGTAACGCTCTCTGTGACCTAATATCCGTATGTACAGCCTTGAATATGAAGCAGCTTTTTTTAAATCAAGACTCTGGCTCATTCTCTGGATTGAATGGATAGCATTCACTGAATAGGTCATAATTTAATTTTTTTAACCCCCCTGATTTGAATTCTCATTACTTATTTAATATATCCAATCCTATACTAAATTTAAAATTATTATTTTCTTTTTCTTTTGACATATTTCCTTCCCTTCTCATCAAACAACAAATCTGCTTAACATTCCCACAAAATGGCAGAGGATTATTAGTTCCAGGGATTAACCTAAAAATATCCAAAGCATCCACTGTGTTTGGGTACTTGATCTGAGATCTTTCAGTTTTCAGGCACTCCACATGCCTCAAGTAGAGCTATAATAGATCTCAGCTGCAGTTCAAGAACACACAGTTCTTCTGCAAAGGAGGACAAGATGTTTCAAACTGGCTATTGGGAAAATGAGAAACAGAGTTTGATGTGAGTGACCCTCCAGCATCACAGAGAAACACTGGCAGAGGCAAGAATAATCTCCAATTTGATGCCATTAACTGTCTCAACTGTGAGTCCCTGCTCTTCCTGAACTCCTTGCAATTTCACTATTTCTCTTCCACTTTCTGTGAAAAATGAGACAAAACAGTTCTACAAACAGTATCACCTGTGACTCAGTCCTAAATCATTCCCAGAGACCCTTCTGTGGCTACAGCAGTGGACAAGAAAGGAAAAACAGCAACTTAATAGAAGCGTGGCGCCTGATACTTCTTTAGTCAGAAAGCCCACAGATGTGTGGGCATTACTTGGCATTTCCTAACTGTTAAGCAGCAGCGAACACTCGCGATTTAAGTCTCATTCTTTTTCTCAGCTTGTCATACTTGTTGTGATTTTCTAGTGCTACTGTCATAACTTAAAAAGCAGGAGAAAACCCCTGAAACCTAAATGTGGAATCAGAGAGACCCATGGAACACCAGGAAGACTGGGAGTCTGTTCCCCTGAATGTGCCACTTGGGGTTGCAGCACACTGATCTGTCTTTAAGGCCTTTAATACATCTGATAATAACATTTTGCTTTGGGGAGAAAAAACAACTTTTCCCATAATGGAGTAAAAACAAAGATCAGACTGCCAAAATGCCCCCAAATGAGAAGGGATCTTCCTCTCTTGTACTAGGTCAGGGACTCACTCCAAGTTTTGCTTCAGGTCATATGTTTCTCCTAGCACTATTTTAATTGCTGCCTTTAGAATTCAAAATAATGAATTTCTATCTCTAGAAGACAGTAAGGCATTTCCTGTATGCCAGCTTACTTCAGCATCTTCACTATATATGCGTGTTAAATTTATAATACCATGATATCACCAGTATACAATTTCCTTTCCTCTGCATAAATCTAATATTTTAGGATTTGTTAAAAATACTGTTATTTGCAGATTTTTTTTACATACCATTTTACCCTACTCTCATTTTGTGAACATGTTTCTTTACCTTCATGCACTGCTAAACAGACATTTATTCACACAACACTATTTCCAATCGCGATTACCTCATTCATTATACGGTTCCATTAATATATCAAATTACTAATAATCTGCTTCTGTTACCTTTAATAAAACTGTCCACTCCCTTGCATACATATCTGAGGGACTAAAGCATTTATCTATTTTTCTATGTGCGTGTTCAAAGGGAAAAAAAATTGAACTGACTTTAAGTCTATCGCCAAGTCCCTTTCTATCACCCTCCCTCCCTTTCTCCCTCTTGTTTCTTATGATGTTCCCAGACTGGCAATGCTCAAATCTAAAAGCAATAATCACAAATTAAATGGATGTTGGGTTTTGGACCCAAGGGACTATTTTACCTTCTGCTCAGAGGGGAAAAAACTTGCTTAAGGCTGTCAAAAGCCATTTCAGAAAGAATGTTTCCTTTTCATATGCAAAATAAATTTAAATTAGGAGGACAACTGCCCTGAAACTGACATTTCTTCTGAAACGCAAAAGAGCTTTGTAAATAAAATGTTACCTTCAGAACTTTTAAAAATTATTAAATTACGTTTAAGCTTTTTAAAGTTAAAACTCTATTACTGATTTTTGGTCAGATTTTTTATTCCTTCTGTAATCGGGTTCCTTTTGCATTTTTCCTTCTTAAAATAATTCTGAGTATGCTTCTGAAAAAGTCTCTCGCTGTGACATTCTGCCTTCCCAGGGGAAAGTAAACAGACGCCTTTGGCTAAACTGCATGTATCAAGAAAACAAATGGGAAGTGGTCATTACCAAAGTCAACGAGCTTGACTCCACCTTCTGTTGTCAGGAGAATGTTGTTCCCTTTCACATCACGATGAATGATCCGGTTATTGTGTAAATGCTGAAGGCCCTATATACCAGCAGTAACAAAAATAAGTTTACTCCCTTATTTAAAAACAATTACCCTACTATTAGGGAATGGAATGAAGAAAATCTGCACGTACTCTACAGAAACAGCTGTCCACCGGATTACATACCTTTATACAACCCCTGCTGCTGTAAGAGCCCATGTAATATTGTTAACATTACCATACTTTATAAATGCAAAATGTATGTATGTGATAAGTAAATTGCACCCTCTGCTGTCATTACAAGCCCAATGAACATCCTTACCAAGAGAGCACCATATAAGATGTACGAGATTATAGCTTCATCCAACCTTTGGCCACATTTCAGCAGGCCTTTGACAAGCTCTGTGACAGAACCTCCATTGCAGAGCTGGAAAGGGGCGAGTTGTGAGGAGGGAAAAAAAGCAAGACAAGTCCTCAGTTACTCAATATACTTGTTTAGGCTATAAACACCTACCATGCAAAACTGTTCTACAACAGAAGTCTGGGAACAACAGAACTCATTTTATTAGCGATGTTAATAATAAATCACAGCAGCCTGAGTGCAGAAGAGAAGTGAAAACTATAAAGAGTAATTTCTAAAATGCAACTAAAAAAAAATATTATGAACAGGACTGTATTTCAGTGTTAAAAGAGGATTTATAAATCAAATTTACATTATTTGAGTATTTTCATAACAATACATGAATTGTCTTTTTGAAAAAATCCTTTTGTGCAAAGGGCAGACAGCAAAGATTGATGCTCTTGATCACTGGGAAGCAACAAATTAGTCATTTTAAACTTTCACTCCATCAATGCTCCTGATGGCAGGCAATATAAAATAGACAGAAGCCATATCTTATACTAAGATTTGATGCCATGTGCTGTCAACAAGAGAGAAACATTCTAATCCAGAAAAGCAGCTTCTTGCAAGCATTTTCTACTAACGGGCTGCCAAATATCAAAAGAGGAGGAGAAAAAGTAAAATTAGAATCTTTGTAAATATGTTCTCATTCACACCTTATGTTTACTGTCCATGCCATTCTAAGCAGGTATTGTTATCTATCCTTTCTCCTCTCTTTCCTTTTATTACCTTGATATTCACAATGCATTTCACCACAAGTTCATTTTACATTATCAGTTTAAAAAACCACAGCATAAATCAGGAGAATAGTATGAAGTTATACAAACTCTCAAGATATTTCAAACAGCTTTTATGAACTGTGTATCAGTTCAACCACTAATTTCTGTTATATGCTAATACTTTCCTTAACTTGCTACTAATTCCCCTTGCATCAAAAAAATTTCACTAGACTAGAAGTTTTAGTTCATGGAAAGGACCTCAAAGCAAAATTTCACCACTTAAAATATTGATAAGTTCTGTAGGAATTTGACTTTATTTTTTAATTTGTTAGTAGGGAATTTTTTTCTTATCTTTAATAAATTTGTGGGAGCATTCAGATCAATATCAACCATCATATGTATTTACATATAAGTGCATGTTTTTCTTCCTGTGGTTAACCATTTGCTGAGAAGCCATTAAGTCACAGTTTTCTTTCTATTGCTCTCATTGTGTTAAATGTTCTATTTAGACAGGCTATGCTAAACTTATCTCTAGCCCACAAACAGAATATATAAAAGTATGCCCTAACTTCAAAAAAACCCCAAGCTGGTTACGACTAAAAAATAATATAGACTGACAGCTGCTTGGTAGGATATGTTAAATGAATGACTGACTCAAAAATGTATCCCACAAACACTACTGCAGCTGTCTGTGACACTGTTCTTGACGCTCAGCAAAGAGCTAGAACAAAATGAATTTGAAAACTTCATTACCACTTTATACCTAATGTTAATACTTTAAGAGGTGGAGAGACGCACATTAAATGGAAAAGTAGAGAAGTTTGCTTTACAGTTGTCCAAGACTTCCATCATCATAAAAATATTTAAGTGTCCACTTTTGCCACCCTTCCTTATCACAAGCGTTTATCACAGTAAGGTCCTGCTTGTAGTGAGTAAACATGGCAAAATTGTGCCTACAGGAAAAAAAAAATCCACCTTTTTATTACAAATTTTGGAAGTCACACATCAAATGAATGTATTTCATCAAAGACTCGGGGATCCAAGTCTGAATACTTTGTATATTCCCTTTTACTGGAAATGTGTCATTAATTTATAATATCACAAGTCACTGCTGTGCATACATAAATGTGCTGTAAATTCCAAGGCAAGGAACAGTTTGGCTTGTCTGGTAAATTTTTCCATATAAGGAAAATACATTTTTTTTAACGTCAAATTTCTTCCAAACTTTGGATTATGTGCACCAAAAACCACCTGAAATGCACATACTTAACTGATAAAGTTTACACACACATACAACTTGCTCAAACTCTACATTCAATTTTATTACATAGAGTATATGACGATTTTGCTCTATAAAATTTTGTCATTTGGCACTTGATGGATCTTTAGAGACAAGACTCTTTTATTAAAAAAGGAAACATAGGAAACCAAGCCCAAACTTGACACAAAGCCAGCATGCATACAAAAAACCCAACGCCAAATCAAAAATACTAAGGTCCCTTTTTAATAGTTACTGAAACTTAAGAGGAAACACATTCAAAAGTTTTCATTCAAGCTACATACTGCTCCAGTACACGAGAGTTAGATGTTTTGTTGGGATTCCACAACTTGTAGTGGAAATAAAGATTCCCTATTCTTATTCTAGTCATCATTCAAGAACAGGGAGTGGAATTTCTAAAACAATAATTAAAAAGTGAATCCCAGCGTTTACCAGTCTAGTTGTGAAAGAAAGAAAGGTTTGAATGGTTTGTTACTGCTCATCAGAGCAGTAACTGCCTGTGCAGAGTTCTGCATCAATTAAGCCTAGAAAGAAATCCTCATTTCATAACCACCTTTGGCAGTCACTTAACTGGAAACAAGACGGCCAAAATATAGTTGGCATCATAAGAATACTGATTGCCACTGAACACAAAGAGTTAATAGAAGGCATTTCTGTTGCTAGTTTTCCAACAATGACTAGCCCCTAGTTTAAAATTACCACAGAACACTTTCCCATTACACTTTCTCTGTTCACTTTTGCAGTAGGCAGCTTATTTGTTAATTATCCTCCATGCCGCTACTTCATCTTTTTTTGCATTCCCCTCAAATGCCCGAGTTCCCCAAAAGTTTAGATAAATGTTTTATCTAATGTTTCCTCTAACAAGAAAAAACCAAAAGGATTTGCTTATTTTGGAGGCAGAATGTAGTAATTCAAACAGAAATTAAATGCAAGACCATTCCCTATTAAACAAATTTTTAAGTTTGGATGTGATTTTCGACACTAGGCTACCACACATCATCTATCAGAAAATCATGAAAGACTGTGACTCCTTCAGCAATAACAAACAAAAACCCAACCACATTTGCAAAGGTGAGACGTAATATCGTCAAAACGTTTTTACCTCAAGTACTAGCCAGAGCTGTCCTCCCACATATTGATCTGCTTTGTAAAACATCCCATAAAATCTAACAACATTAGGATGATTGGGAAGAAACTGCAAAATATTATATTCAGCTTCAATTTCTTCATCTACATCCTAAATAAAAAAACACAAACATACAGAAGATATAAAAACAGTGACTCCCAATAAAGCAAGAACAAACTCTCATGGATAAAAAGAACTATTTTTTAATTAGTTTGTACTCTTAAATAGTTTTACTTTAATGCAGCTTAAAGTACACTATATGGGACATTTAATGCACACAGAATTGTGCCACTTGTGCTCTTCTTACATACAAAAAAGTGAAGACTGTAAATCAAGCAGCTGTTCTTCAAGAATTCTTTCAGTGCATAATATACTCAACAAGAAAATTAAAAATTATACTTAACTCTGCTCCGTTGTCTAAGTAAGAGATTTACACATGTATGACTTTTAACGTGCTTTAAATCAAGCATGTTTTTAACATGTGAGCTAAAGGCAAATACACGAACTTCTGATTTATTCTTTTTTCTATGGTCATCAGATAGGACTAAACAGAGAACAATTTCACAAAACCTCAAACAGGACATCAATAAAACCAAATACATTCTTATGATGAAAGACATACACCAGAAACAATGAAAGAGAGACAAAATAACCACCCATGAAATAAGAAAAGGTTAGTAGGTATTTGTTAACGGAAGAATTCTGTGACAACTACAAAATACTGTTCATACCAGCACACAGACCACAACTCAGAACAGTGCTCAAGCACTGAGACTTTCCTTGTTTCTGCACAGACTTGACTATTAGAAAATTTAAGCTTGTGTCTTCCTCAGACTTATACAAGAGAAAACCACGATGGATTTCAGTAGTGGTTGATGACAGAAATATAATGTTTTTTAGTAAATATTTTAGCCCAGCTGTCATGATCAAACTCCAGCTTTATCCAACCTGAACAGCTGCCAGTTAAACCTTCCATTGAAAACTAGGGCCTTGGTTCTCATGGGAAGCTAGGCATTTAATACCCACTAAAACCAGAGCTGGCACGGAACTACCTCTGAGGATCTGGGATGCACTCTTCTCTTTTTATCTCAACTACTGCCTCACACTATTATCTGCTTATAAAAGGTAACTCTATCATAAAGTTCACAGTGTTTCTATGATGGGAAAAGTAACTCTTTTAGGGATTACACAAAATAAAACAAGAACATTAAGGTTAACTGCATCTTGTATTTTCCCTGCTACAGTAGGCCCTATGAGGAATGCCTCTGTCCCTGCTCATAATCTGCATGCTCCAAGCAAAGATAACTAAATTTGTAACAGAAGAATTACACAGACCTAAAATAGAAACAAGGCAAATGCTGTCCTCAAATAAGATGATGAAATTTTAAGTTGTGTCATTCAGTTGCTGGTACTAAACTCCTGTTACTGCATTCTGTAAAATTGTTCCCTTCTGGATGTTCTCAGTATCTTACACATTTGATTTACATTTCCACTCTGAGAATTCTTTTAAATTAACATTGAAGTTACAGTTTAATATTTTTTACTTACACTGACAGGATCCAGAATCTTTACTGCTGCCAAGCTTCCATCTTTCTTATTAGCAACCTTATAGACTTTACCATAAGTGCCTTTCCCAATAGTCTCTATAATTTCCCAGGTATCTGAGGGATCGGCTAATGATTCTAGTCCAATCATACTGGAATTATATTGAAACAATCCATACAATGGCTTCCTGGAAAATAAAGCAGACATACATACAGTGGGAAGCCCTAAGTAACTCTTCTAGAGAAGGCATCATATGATAAAGAAATCAAATATTGTCCTAATTCAAGAAGAAATACAGAAAGACTCACAAATGAAAACTAGAAAAAAATATAAGATCACTCAATGAAAAGAATGGAACGAAAACTCTGGAGACCACTTCTCTTTCCTTACTTTAGTGTATTATTTGCATCAAACATTGCCCATATGCAGCACCATTCTAAACACATTTTAACAAGTTCTGACAAAATCTACCCCTCTCTCTACTGCACACTCTTTTAATGGACACTTTACACAACTGAATTAACACAGCTCATGAAATGAGGCCCTATTTCTGGTGCTTTAAAAAGCCATGTCAGGGCTTTTACATAAATTTGTATAATGCTCCCTGGAGATTGCCAGACAGGCATTCAGTAGGTATAGCCTCATTATATCTGATATATATACAACAGGGCTATGTAGAACTAACAAAAGTTAAGACTGGGCTGGCTGGTATCATAAAATACAAGACAACTTGAAAATAGGCAACAGGTACATCACTGGGATGATCCATCACTGTTGAGATGCTTCTCAACAATTGCACTTGTCTCTCTCTCTGCATGCCAGTCAGAGTGTGTTATGATCTGTTACACTGGCTGAACACCTCCAGAAGATCTCCAGGTCAGGGGACTTGTTTCCTCAAACACTCCTTTGTGTATCCTGCAGCAAACGGATCACTGCAGCCTGTGCAAAGGGCTCCTTCCCACCCTGGAAAAACATACATGGTAAGTTCTGGTAATCAGGAAAATGACAAAACCATTTTAGGATTTCATTTAAAGTAGTGAGAAGATACATCTTGTCCCTGAACTGGAATTACAGAAAGGAAAGATGAAGATTAAGATGGGATTAACTTAACCTTTCTATATTAATCATTATTAGGGAAGCTCACTGGTTGATGCTTTCTCTAAGAAAGAAAATTATTTGCCCATTTGGTGCCTGTCAGTAGGTATATTAGCTATCTGTATGCTTAACCAGGAAATGTAAAGTCCAAGTGTGTCCAATCGTAAGAGAGTGATTGTGACAAAAGCAATAGAAGACAACACCATCACTGACTGCAAAAGTTCCCAATTTTTGGAGATGGATCAACAAGCACCTCAAACATACACTTAAAACTTTAAAGTTTGAGCCATTTCTTTCTAAGCATACCTGGTATCTGCAAATCTGCCTGAAATAATTTTAAAAACTTGCTGTCTTACCTCTTCACCATTTCTAGCATCAGTGACAACTAGAGAAAACCTCTATTTCCCTCCTTGGTAAAGGATTAAAAAATACCCCCCTTTGGTATTTGCACCAAAGCTGGTGCCAAATAATGTATTAAATTGCTTTGCTCTTTTCACCAAAAGAAGGCAAAAAAAAAAAGAAGAAAAAAAAGGGGAGTGAGTTAAAAAAAACCAACCAAACAAAAAAGAAAACCAGCTAGAATCAGTATCATTTATCTGTTACAATAATGTAAGTTATTAGGACAGTTTCTCAATATTTGATCCAATACAGCATGCTGCAAATAAAGAACAGTATTCTGAGTCAGTCAACAGAGAAGCAGGTGAGGTGAAAGACTTCTCTGAAATCAGTGAACAGACTGTACTACACGCACTGGAACAGCAGCCACAGATATGGAGCTCCTGATAAGCCAACCTTAAGAACAGGGTTTGCTTGCAGGATGGGTGTGGAGGAGAATACAAACATGGGAACAGTTGCACCTCACAAAAAACCCCAACACAACAATGTATTGAACACGTGGTTTTAATGCTTTAGGTGAAATGCTTCAGACATTCATGTGCAAAAAAACACAGGAGAATAGACTGGAAATAGCTTTGATACAGCCTTACAAGGAAAACAAAGACAGATATTTAGTTATCTGTCACTAAAACAACTACCCTATCACACAGATTTGCCAGAAAATGAGGCATGGCACTCTTTACCAACATATTATGATGTGTCCCTCCCACAGCTGTTGTGGATAAATAAGTTTTTCCTTAAAAAAAAAACAAAAACAAAAAAACCTAATGTCATTGCCTGCTCTTGTTCTGAATAACATAACCCTTAAAATGGTATATCCAAATTTTCACAACACATTAACATTTCTTTATACCAGAAGACGGTGTTGGCAAAATAAAATCTAATGCACAATTTTTACAGATGGAGTCATGATGGAGGACCAAAGAAAAATTTTAGTGAGCACTTTTATGCATTGTGATAACATGGCACCATTTACAGATAGCATATTTATGCATTACATGGAATCAGAGATGCGAAATGTGTACCATAAACCTCTTCTGTTTAAACCAAAACAGCCTCTTCTTGAACTAAAGCAATGCCTATCTAAATAAGGTTCTACACCTGTCATCAGTAAAAGCGCCTTTTGCCTCTATGACATTATTGCATTCCTACAATAGAAGTCTAAAAAGTACAAAAAAGCAAAAGAACAGTATCTACTATTATCATCAATAATGTAAAATCTGGATTTAAAAAACCTGAAACCACCACAAAATGTAAACATCATGGGGAAAGGCTGAAGCTGTAAAGTAAGTTTGTGCTTTTCTTTTTCTGTTGCCTGATTTGTTGAGCTTCAGCAAATAAAACATCCTTGTTTTAACAAAGGCTGCCATTCATTTTTTATTTATACAGTGAAAAGTTATGTACGAACACAACCACTTCTGGAACAACCACATTTTCAGAAGATCTTAACACTAAAATACTGCAGCTGAAATTTATTTAGGAACAAATTTCTCCTTTTACTCCCTTCACATCAGGCCTCACAGATCTCTGGGGTTTGAAATTATGTACAGAGTGGCTTCTAGCTGTAAAAAACTTAGCAACGCTCTCCCCAGAGGAAGCTTCGGCATATTAGAGACCTACCAATTACAAGTATTTCTGCCATCAGTTGGAGAAAACTCAGTGGTTACATTTGTTCCTTGTAGGCAAGCAAAACAGCCCACACCAGATGCTGAAAAATTACACTTTGGCAATTAACTCTGCTGGATAGGGAACATATTACACAAAGCTGTTTGGGACTGCACACGCTTATGCAATTTGAGGCATGACTACATGGCATCAACAAGCCCCTAGCAGTCTAACCTGTTTTGCATACTTGGGAGAAGACAGAATGAAAGCACAAGTAAGGACAACCTGATGGAGTCTACTCAAGCTGCTCTGAGGCTGAAATAGAGACAGATAGCATGATTTTTTTTCTTTTAAGCAGAGATAATAACTTAAAACAAATCTTGAAAAAGTTGACCAACCAAGACAAACAATAAGGTAGACACATATTTATTAACAGGCTTCAGACACTGACACTATTTCTTTCTTTTATTTATGAAAAGAGATATTCCCCATGAAAGTAAAATTGACAATTCTTTCATAACACCTGACTTCTTCTATTTTGTAAACGTGTACCATCAGAACAAATTAAATCAGACCAGGCATGACACACTAACTTAAATGGCAGTCAGACAAATGTGCAAGTAACATTTTTTCTACTTTTAAAGAAAATATTTCTCTCTAAGATCAACATTAGAATCAATGACTGCATATTATCATCCCTTAGCAGTATCCTCATGATAAAGAGATTACATGTATTATGTATATCATATAAGATATAAGATATCATAAAAGAAGTATAGTGCACAAATCAATTTTCCATCTGTGAACCACAGCCCTTCCATTGTATTCCATGGCACTAAATAGCCTCAGAAAAGCCATCTGGAAAAAAATGTGGTGTCCCAGAAGTTCTACTGTGATATTCACCTAGGCTGTAAACACAAAACAAAAAAATCAAAACTCTATATAGAACATGCAGATTTTGTTAATGAAATAATTACATCTGGAATAAAATCAGCAATTTTTTCTCACAAATTTATTATCACAGTTCTCTTTCTCAAAAATTATAGGAACAAAAGGGACTCATAAGCCAGAGAAACAGCTTTACAATTATTGTTCTATTTTCACTACCACCTCACTCACAACAGTGATTTCCTTCTGCATTCCAACATATGCCCTCTTCTAGCTTACAGCAAGATGCATCATCGTAGAGATTTTAGAATTAGTAAGAGCCTCGCTTCAGCCCAGTGCTTTCCAACCATCACGATACACAGTACTAGACAATTTTGAACTCTTTATAGCTGGTAGGGACACAATAGCAATACCTGTCAATACCAGCAAAAGTAGTGAAAATACTCTTTCCATACAAATAATTAATGGACAGGGTTCCTTTTTGCAATGTTCTATTTGTCTTAGCCCTCTTGTCTCTCTCATGAAACAGCTGGCTTGTGCACTTCTGGCATTTACAAATACTGTGGAAGAGTAAGAACGACACATTCAAAAGTAACGTATTTCACTATTTGTAGGGAACTCACTATTGGTTCCACACTAAATTATAACCCCTTGATAGAAGAATTCAGAAGGTAAAGTTGACATTATCAGCTATGGCCTCACCTAGCCATGACAGACCCTATTCTACTGGCTAGTAGTGGTCACACACAGACAGCTACCTCAGAAGTAATTGTTAGAGGAACTAATGAACCAACAAAAGGCACAAGAAAATCAATAGCCAGAACAGCTTCCTCTGCTATTCTCCTCCTGCTGTTTCTCACCGGCTAGGCTAAAACAAAGAGGATGTCAATATCTTGAAATGAAGCATACAAAAAAATCTATCAAGACACCATCCTATAAATGTTCTCAGCCGGACTCAGAGAGACTGCACAATATGCTGTGGATAGTTCTTTTTCGGACAAAAGTCAGCGATGGAAAATGATGAAGGAGAAGGATAAAAATATGTTCAAAAGCTATTATTGATGCTATACAACTTACAAACAAAAAAAGACCCATACTTCAGCTGATCACATATTTTCACTAAGCAAACATAAGGGACAAAACAGGACAACCAGGAATAGAACTGCTGTTATTTATAGATGAAGGGTAGATCCCTGAGAACGCTCCAGCTAAATTCAGTTCACAGAACAAGTCTCACTTGAATATACAAACCATGAAATCAACTCTGAGTATTCAAAACTGGAAACAGAGAGGACATAAGTGGGAAACGTGTTCTCCCTTTCCACATATTCTAACTTAAACATTTTAAAGTTTTTATTATTTGTGCTTAGATACACTCTCTTTGTCTACGTAAAGTCCTTTAAATTAGGAGTATCTTCGTTATTTTCTTTCCTTTGGTTCCTTTGTATGGATGGACTAGATACTCTAAGCTTTTACACTTGCAGTAATAGCCACAGGGCCCCGAACTGAGCGATAACCAGTGGCAATGGATTGCATCTGGATGCTAGCTCTGATGACAGCATTGGGATTATTTGCTCCCTTGTCTTGTCTATGCTTCCTGTTGGGGAAGATGAAATAGGAAAGACTTATAAATATGATCACATAGCAAAAGATGCTGACAATATGGAAACTACAAGAGAGATTGAAATGAAGACAAGCTTTGAGATACCAAACTCCAGTTACTGAACAACTGGAAAACAATGGTTTGGCCGACTGAAGGTAATCCCCCTTTGATGAAACAAAGCCCTCTGTTTGCTGACAAGTCCAAGGGTCAGAACAGACCCTGCTAATGTTACAGAGGGTCCAAAATGTAGTTTTTAGGGTTTAAAATATAACGCCATATGGTAATGCGATGATTCTTATAGGCTATATGTTAATGTGGTAGGATTTGTAGCATGTTCTGGATTGGTTAATGGAAATTAGAATATTCATCACAGAAGATGATTTATTGTATTGTAATCGGCGACCACAGCATTATTCTATGCTGCATCCTATTCTATTCTGCTCTGCCTCTTCCACCCCTCTTCTCCTCTCTCCTTCTTTTGCTCTGACCTGCTTCGGGCTGCATCTAGCAGCTCCAAGCAGGTCATTCATACCCACGCCCTTTCACAATAAACCCCATGCTCTAACACCGTCTCCAGAGATCTCTCGTCTCAGACCCGTCCGAAACCCACACTTCCAGTTCATCACAGTGTGAATCACAACCACATTCCTGGTATCAACTATAACAAACTGATCCCAAAACCAGCTACTGACACCGTGGCACAGAAATGTAAATGTCACCTATTTCTCTATAAATAAAGAGAACAAAGAACTTGATTTTTGAACACTCTAGTCAAATGGTAAAAATTTCACACCACCACTCCTAAATCAGTTCTGAACTGAAGGCACTTGTAAGATCATAACCTTAACGCAAACTCTTGGATCAAATATTTGAATCTAAACAAAAAAACTCTCCATTAGTATCCTGGAAAATGTATGATAGGAGAGACGTATGTGCCTAGTCCAGACAATCCAGTTCATATTTTCATTTCGATTCATTGCATCATAATGTGTTGCACTACAAATGTTTGTAAGTAAACTCTTATTGTGATGCCTTAGGTTTTAACTTTTATATTTTCCAAATCCTGTACTGCCTAGTGTGTAACTGAAGTTTCATGTGGCCTGTTAACTACTGTTCTCTCATGCTGGTCAGACATAACAAACCCTCTCTAGGTTTGCTCTTCAAGGACACCAGGCCCCAAAATGTGTAAACTAAAAGCCTTTGAAGAGAAGGGACAAACTTGGGATAATTACATCATTAACTGAAGTTATAATTGGAGAATTAACCCTGATATGCAAATGGACCAAACTTATAAAAGTGTGAAGAACCCGTGACCTGGGGTCCATCTCAGGTGTAGCCTTTTGACTGCCCAGGATGTACCTTTGAAGGCCCTTCAAATAAATGCCTACCTTTATTCTCTTATTCTTGTCTAGCTTCTGTTTTTAGGTGGCCACCCCAAGGCATCAATTGGACCCTTATATATATGAGAACAACATTAACCTTTGTTCACTAATACTCGATCGGTTTTGTATCGTCCATATAAATCAAACTACTCGGGGCAGGGGGCGAATACCTCATCCTGATCAGCCAGTTTCATGAACAAACAGATCCAGGATGAATGAAGGCAAAGGTAAAGTACAGCTTGGCCCCTGACCAGCTCCCCTGCACTCTTCTAACTGGGTGTGCATTTTCAGTCTTTGCAGCAGGATCAGGAGGCACTGCTGACTCCACTGCTGAGTCACAAAGTTATTTTACTCCAGAACTATTTAGCACCTCATCCTGTGACTCCCAAGTAAGTGCCACAACACTCTCAAACTTCCATCTTTCATGGGGTCCAGGTAACATTGCATCTTGGATCCTTAAAAACTGCATCTCCCATAGTCAGATTTCTTCTGCTTCCCAGAAATTAATTCTGAAATTGCTTCCCTCTTACCACAGAACCATGTCATCTGCATGTGAATACAACAGCCATACCAGTTTGCTGGTATGTATTCTCAAGCCATTTTCTAGATGAATGGTACTTGCAAGTAGTGTAGTACTAGTCTTAAGGAGATCTGCTTAACATGCACAGAATGGGGTCATGCAGTTTAAGATAAATTAAACACTGCCTCAATCTATTGCAGAATCAAGAACAGAACAAGCAACCACTGGGATTTTCTAGAGTAGGAAGGTCTCAAAGGTGAGGGTAAAGTCTAGTCACTCCATGTTTTTTACTGTAAATATTCCTTAATACTTCAGAAAGTTTCTTGGTGCTTTGATTCTTTTAATTTTCACTAAATTCAATGGTATTATATTCACAATCAAATTTCTTTCTGTTAGAATTATCCAATCCCACTCATTTCCATAGGATTTTATAGACAGAATATGCTTTATTCTGGTCTCCGTAGTTGAATTTTTTTAATTGAATATGTACAATAGCTGAAATCTAACTAGAATGAAAAGATTTGTAGACAGTATTTCACAAAACTTAAGAAAGCTAAAAAGCAACTTGTTTCATGAAGTTAAACTAATGAATTTGAACAATCTGCATCTTTTACCCAAGATACCATCACAGTAACTTTCATTCTTTCTTTCCTCTGGTATCTCCAAAAGAAAGTACCTGCTGTAGCTTGCACTTTTAGCACACAGGCAAAACAACCAAATCAGAACGTACATGAACAAAATTCAACCTATACCACCCCTCAGAGGGGACTGTGTTTATGGTTGATTCCTCTAGCCTGACAACTAGATTTTTACGAAAACTGTAGGAACTTTTTTATTTGGGGGATCTCTACTTCTCTGTCAAATCTGGATACAATCTTCTGCAAGACAGGATTTTCTCACAAAACTTCAAGAATGTTTTACTAACATAAATCTCCTATCACTGCTGACATTGAAAGTTAAGTACAAAAATGATCAAAGGATACGCAGACTGCACAATTCATAGAGATGACTAGTGTAGCAAATCTGCACTTCTTGTCAATATGCAAAAAATATTTTTCTTTTATTTTCACAAAATTAGCAAAATGTATTATTAATGGAAAATGATACTTCCAAGGTTTTCTGGTAGGCACAGCATACTTAAGAAACTAACTGGGACTAACACAGAAAATTGTATTCAGTGACAAAAGACTGAATGCTTTGCTGAGAGTCAAATTATTGCAAAACATCACTTCCTGCACATGGTAAACCAAGTATTTTTGAGAGTCATCTTATCCTGTGAGGTAAAGAGTACCTTGCTACTAAAACAGAAATCAACAAAAACTTCTATTGAAGTTCTGAGTACCACTGAAAATAAAGCCCCGATCATTCACATGGAGCTATAATACATTTCATTTATTTGACTCCTAATTAATTGTTTCCATATCTTCAACTCTGAGGGCCAAATATTGAATAAAATTATGTACCTAGTCAGTTACCATGATTATTAAATTAATTAAACATTTTTAAGCAGAAATTATTTTTCAAGACCAGATCCAAATATCTGAAAGCCTGTTAAGAAGAATAACTCAATCAATAGGTTCTGATCAGTGGCATTCCTATTGCACAAATGCTATTTACATTAGCTATTTAAATAGAATTCCAACAGGCAAAATGCACTAAAGCAGTTACAAATGACTAACAGCTAACACATCAGTTTTACCTCAGGCTCTGAACTCAGCACTAAAATGAAGCTTATAATCCCATGAGCCCATTCAGTTATAAACTGCAGGTGGCAAATCAGGTGACTTCCAGGTACACTCCCCATGTGTGAAAAATCAATACCTAAGAAGGTTTTCTCTGCCTCCTTCAGTAGCAATTTAACAGGGCAAACAAAATGCATGTGTTAGTGCTAAAATGGACGGATGAAGGGCTGCAACAGAATGATGACCCGTAGACCAAAACCAGGCTCTTCACTGCAGTCTTAATCAGAAAGTTTGATACGCTTTGTGTACAGATGAAGAAAAAGAAATCTAAGACAGATGTAGGATAAACTTCGGAAGAAAATAACTGCAACCTTCCATTAGTGACCTATTTTCTGAAACCAGCTTATCTTATATTGGATTTCTGTCCTGTTAAGCGTATCAGAATTCTCCAGTGCCAAAACAGCTTCCTCACAGGGAGAGCTTGTATCAGCCAGTGCTGCATAGAACTGTGTGTTCCATGTAGTGGTTCTCACGCCCAGTATTAGACAACAGTAGTGTGTGTTAGCTTAAGATGCTGTCATGGAGCTACAAATAAATCGGTTCAATCCTAGCAGCTTCGCTTCGTTAATGCTAAAGATCATTGTGACACTAATTGATACTGAGCTTGATCTATTTATCAAGTCTTTTACAAGCAGGAGCTGAAGAATTAAAGCCACTTTGTCATTCACAGAGAGTGAGCAACAACTACTTAATATTTTGAAGGGATCTTCCTATTGTTTCACAATATACCTTAATTGTATAATGCAATCAATCATAATTCATCACCATAATTCTCCAGTATTTATTTTACAGCAGTTTTATTCTAATGAGGATTTTTAATAAGAGATACTCTCTTTTATCCATAAGAAAAATAATAAACTGTTAATCATGATACAAAGAATCTCTCTTAGCGCTGACAATGACTCTTGCTTAAGATGAAGCATTTTCATCAGTGAGCTAGTTGTTATGCATTACCAGCATGTGTGCAGTAGCCTAGCGTGACACCAATTTGCATAATTTCTCTCCTCTAACAGGCTTCAAAAATAATAATAGGCATACAATATAGAATCCATTGATTTTAAACCTCCTTCAGCAGCTATCTTCAAGAAGCAGTTATCAAAAGAACCTCTAAAGAATTAAATTTAATAAATTATAAATGTATTATTTGGGTTATGCTTTCTGGGCCTATAGCCATCTGAGTTAAATTCTGTAACAAAGACCGAGGCAAAACCACAAGCAATTGCCTTGACATCTTCCCAGACAAGAGGCAGGACTGGGATACTAAGCAAGTTCACAGATGATACAAAACTGGGAAGAGCTGTTGACTCCCTCAAAGGCAGGGAGACCCTGCAGAGAGACCTCAACAAATCAGAGGGCTGGGCAACCACCAACCATATAAAGTTCAGCAAGGGAAAGTGCCAGGTTCTGTACCTGGACGTACAGACAGACTGGGGAATGAGGTGCTGGAGAGCAGAGCCACAGAGGGACCTGGGGGTCCTGGTCAATGGCGAGTTGCATGTGAGTCAGCAGTGCCCTGGCAGCCAGAAGGGTCAGCTGTGTCCTGGGGGGCATCAGGCAGCCAGGCAAGGGAGGGATTGCCCCGCTCTGCTCTGCACTGGGGCACCCTCACCTCGAGTCCTGTGTGCAATTTTGGGCACCACAGTGTAAGGTATTAAACCTATCAGACAGCATCCAAAGAAGGACAGCGAAGACNTGTGTCAGGGGAAGTTTAGGTTGGATATCAGGAAAAGGTTCTTCACCCAAAGGGTGGTCAGGCACTGAAGCAGACTCCCCATGGAAGTGGTCACAGCAACAAGCCACAGAGTTCAAGAAACATTTCGACAATGCTCTCAGGCATGTGGTGTGACTCTTGGGGACAGTGCTTTGGAGGGCCAGGAGCGGGACTCAATGATCCTTGTGGGTGCCTTCCAACTCAGCATATTCTGTGATCCTGTGACTGTCTAAAGGCGGCTGGACAATGCCAATATCCACTGCTGCTCACAGTGAACTTGAAAATCAGTTAGGGTTTTGGGGGTACAGATAAAAAAAAACAGATAGTGATAAACACATAAGATGCTCAGAGTTGTTATACCTGTGTATATTATTTAATAATGCCTTAATCTACAGGGAGTAACAAAAACAACTTCGGTTTTTTGCTGATCTGAACCCAAAAGAGACCTTACCATTTGTTAATATTAATAGAAAGCAAAAAGAATAATGCGTTAGCAAACTGATATAACTACTGGTGGACCTTTTCCTACCTTCTTGGCTTACGCATTTCTATATTGTGAATAGCAAACAACATTGCTGCAGTATTTCAATTCTCTCAGATATTCATCCAGTAAAATGTCTGGCCTTATAAATCTGAAGAGTAATTTAGACCTTGGTCCACTCTACTACACACTTTGATATATAATCACCAATAAGAAAGATCTGATTTATCTTTATCACACAAGGGAAGATGCCGTAAAGCCTACACAATGGACATTTAGGCCTAATGTCCACTAATACAAAAACACATCGCCAAAATACTCAGCTGTCCCGTTAAGTGAAAAGATACAAGCACCCCAGGAGAAACAATAGATGCCAAGACCAACAAGAGCAAAAATTCTCAGAGCTTGCTCCTGTCAGCTATTTCACACTGAGAAGCACCAATCAATTTCAATTCCTACTGATTCAGGGGATTTGAAGGAGATTAACGCCTCCAAGAGCTGTGATCTTGAAGAGAAACAATTCAATAACAACAACAAAATTGCCCATTAACTTTCAAAATAGAATTTAAACACAGAATAAAGTACCAAACTGGCCTTTCTCCCAGATTAACTCTTGGGCTGCTGCAGATGGTCTGGAAGAAACTTAAGAGAACGCCTGAACTTAATTTACAAAGAGAAAATATGACAGGTATGAATGCTGTATCACACACTGGGTACAGTAACTACGACCTGGAATAATCAGCCTTTAGCAGTTCATTAGCAGCTATTTAGTTTTTTTATACATATTGTTCAGTTTAAGGAGCAGCTCTGTGTTCAATACTGTGGTTTCAGAACTCAAAAGAGGAAAACATTCTGTGATACCATTTGAAAAAACAGAAAGAGAGAATAGTTAAAATAGTTATATGTCACCACAAGCAGCACTGAACTGAGGTATCAGCTAAGGTACACTAAAAGTAGATTAGGTTGTACAGACAATATGAAACAGGATCTACTGTATTACATTTTTAACAATGCTTCACCTTCAGCCATTATGTTCTATCACTTCATATGATAGTGGGTCATTTCCCCTTTAGTAAGGATACCCTTTGCAAATAGCCCCAGTTCCTAACTTACTGTTTAAGCAGAGAGTACCTGCTAAAAGAACAAAGTCTGAAGCGCAATAAAAGCATTATAAGCAAAACAGAAACTGACATTATCCGTTCAGGTAGGGTATCTTTATATGGTATGAATGATGTGGTGTAATTAGGATGCTCCTTTTACAAGATAGCATTACAAATAAGAGTCTACATTTCAAATACAGTCCTAGGAGTTCAGAGAACTCAAGAGATACTCTTGACTGGAACTCACCTCCTGTACTGCAAAAATCATATTTTATATATGCTGCAGGTTCTATTTACAAATTGGACAAACTAGTACCTTTCAACAACACCTTGTATTGAAAGGTGTCTCCTACACAGACACCCTAAGCTACACTTCTCTAAACATTACAGCAATGTCCCATTGCAACATCCCTCTCAGAAGCTGTTGCCAGGTAACAGTGCAGAGGCAGCCCCACGGTTTGCTGTAAGCGTCCTTTGAAGCTCAAGGCAAGTACATTGTGGCTTCTCTCTATCCCAGTTAGGCACAGAGGCGTGCTGGCAGCTAGGTCTCCCGTGCCTTGAAACCCTCTCTCAGCTCCACAGCAAGGGTATTTTTAAAGATATTTGTGAGGTGAAATAAATATATGCACAGACTTAACAGGGGTTTCTGAAAACCCCTTTACTTTAGCTATTGCAAGGAACATAAATAAACAGTAAAACCAACAGACATCTTGTTTTGACTTTACTGTCTCAGCTTCAAGACATCTCAAACTCTTTCACCTCCTCACTAAAACCTGGAGTCCCCAGTCTCTTCTTTCAAGCTTGTGCCATTTACTCTGAAACACATTTACTCATCTTTTCCAAGTCTCTCCTCCTGATCTCTGCAGCATGCTGCCTTTTTGTGAAAAGAGAGGCTGATTTTCCTTCAAAATGGCTGATAAGAATCCCTCTCTAATCTTCTGGCCTGCCTTGCTAGGTCATTCTTCTTCAAACACACTATGTGACCAAAGTCCCTCACCAAAGTCTAGCCTCCCACTTTAAGTTTAAAGTTTGATAATTGATTTGTCACACTGAGTATTCATTAATGCCACTCAGTCATCAAAATTCAATTTTTCCTCTGTTAGCTTTTGGCAGGTGCAAAGTTTATTTCAACCAATCTACCAATGCAGAAGCATAACAGATAAGGCAAATAAAACCACATTTAAAATGATGCTTGTATTCTGATAGATTTACACAAAAACCATCCCAATGTCAAACAGAAATTACATATTGTATATAGATTCCTTGAATTGTCCCAGCTGTCAATATACTTTTACTATATGCACATTTCTGTAAATAGACTTTCTCCCATCACTACTCTTCACATAATGGAAGGTTTGCTACCCAGCTTAGAAAAGCAATGGTTGCATCGACAAGATACTCACTTGAGGGTGTTCCAGCAAAAACAATGTATTGTGCTGCGTTTTTGGAAACTGCCATATCTGATTTATATCCTTGTGGTATCAATTGTACAAAGGTAATGCTCTATAATGAATTATTTATTTCCTGTTGTAATAGACATCTGAGATAGTCATTCATAAATATTTATATGTTCAGTTAATTCACTAATGAAAACTGAAGTAATTCTGAAATGGGATGTTATCTCAGAGGCATGGTGACTCAACAGTCTGCTCAACTTTTACATTGGTGAAGACAACCACTATATGGGAAGCAACAGGAGGTGGAAGAAACCTGCTCCTGAAAGCATGGTACAGCAATGGGCTCAGGCATCAAGATAGAGTATTTTTGTGTGTATCACAGGGAAAAAAAAAAAAAAAAAAAAAAAAATCAATTTTCTCTATCTCTGTATTTCCACTTTGTAAAATGTGCGGTAACATCCCCGAATCATACTCCTTTGCAATCCCTGGGCTTCTGACTAACATTCCAGGGAGATTCCTCTTCAGCAATGGAAATCTTTCTTCTTAGACAATGAGTTATTGGTTTGTGCATTGACCTGTGCAACTCCACTATCTTTACAGCATCTAAGAAATATTTTGGACTGCTGGCTGCCTGAAAGTATTTCAGTACCACCTATGGATTGCAAGTCTACAGGCACAAATTCCTTCAAGTGAGTTGGCTGTACTGATATCACCCCACACCTAAACCAGGTCAACATAAACAGCTAGAAAAAGGGTTTATTTACTGCATTAGACAATTCGGTTTACCAAGGTTTGTAAAGTCAAGAGAGAACAGAAATTTTAAAAAACAGTCTGCATCCATTTAAACTCAGATCAGCCCTGAAAGGTCTTATCTAATAAACTCACAGCTCTTTTTCTGCTCATATACCCCTTCATAATCCATCCCTGTCTCTGGGGTAATTCACCTTTGTCTGCACCTCTAAACACAAACTACAAGTCATTTATCTAAGAAGGCAGTAATCTGTTCCTCCATCAAACAATTGCTTTTCACCTTCTGGAGAGGCTGACTGCTTTAGGTCTCATGTGAAAAGTCTCACATACCCCATAACACACTTGATTATTCACATTTGGCTCAACTTTTCACAATCTATTAGTCCTTTGTGAAGCATAACATTAGCTGGAAAATGGTCAAACCTCAGGAAAAAAAGCCTCTCTGAATGGTAACATTTACTTTTTATGTATTTGTCATGTTGTAAAATCACAACCATGCTTTAAGCAGACACATAAATGGGATAAAGATGTGTCTCATAGTTAAATGAGTCTTTTAACAGAAGCTGCATATGATAATAATGAATGTTGCTGAAGTTAGATTGTGGTTTAGTGGTAAGACTACAGATGCCTTGCCTAATTCAGTCCAGAACACAGGGGAAACACTACTCTCATGAGTTTGGCAGCCAAGGTACTACTGCAAACATTAGGAAAGAACATTACAGACTACACATGCTGCTTTTCTCTCATCACTACTGAGAAAGGTCAGCCACAAACAAATAATGATTTTGAAACTGCCAATTTGTATCTTAGCTTAAGGGGGGAAAAAACCCCCATCTTAACGACACAGATTGGGGAAAGCCATGCTCTGCTGGACTTGTTTGTCGCTGCGGCGGTGCCAAGAGGCAATGAAGGACTCCGAGACACGAGTGTGGTCAGCAGAAAGGAATGAATTATTTAATTAATAAAGGACGGGTTTTTATGTGTTTAGTTCTTTTAGTGTTTTCCTAAAGGGCAAGAGGTATTGGACCTCTAACTAACTACCTATCAGGGTGATTGGTCAATTCACACATCATTCATTTCTCTAGTGGTATCACAACAATTCTAATTATATTCGCAGGTGCAAGATTAGCAAAGTCTGTTTACAGAAAACTTTATCATGTTTTGCATAGTTTCGCATGAGAAAGAACAACGCTCTCACAAACTGCTGCTGAGAGCTGAAATCTTCTCTGCTAAGGCTTTTTAGCATCCATACTTGTTCTCTGAAAAATAACTCCTTCAAGGACCTCAAATCTACAGTGATTTCAGAAATTATTCACAGGCCTCCTGGACCCCAGGAATAAAAAGGGAGGAGAAAAAATGAGGGGATGTAAACCACAGTTCTTTCTGTACCTTCAACTACTAATTGTCAGTGAAAAAGGAAGAAACATCTTTTAGATGACAGATTCTGAAGCAGTTGATGTATTTGCTAATTCCCATGTAGAAAGAAGTGCAGTGCAATGTCACAAAATCAGAAGCTATATGTTACTCCACATAAAAATGTAATCCATTACAGGTTTGAGTTTCACTACATGTACAAAGAAAACACTTCAAAAGATGAGGAGACAATCATGCAAGTTTAAAAGTTAAATAGGTCACTGGTAAAGATCTTAAGGAAAATACTGCGAAATCCAGAATTAATCCTTGACAAGGCAATTAGATTGTGTTAGCAACTGAAGTCATCCATGCCAGAATGACTCCAGTCTTGAGTGGGCTGTACTCTGACATAATGAAGGTGTTCATGAATCCAAAATATTAGGAGAAAACAGATCTGCAACAGGCAGGCGTGTGAGCTCTGACTGAAGTAAGATCAGCATGTAAAACTGCCTATCAACTACAACAACAGCCCAGAATAACGCCCAGCACAAGCAGCACAATGGATTACATTATTTTGCAAAAGCTTGCAGTGTCAGAGCATTTACTGCTCTTGGAAGTTGCATTTAAGTGGAGGCTATCGTCCTTGGTCCCTGTCCAGACTATCCTATAGCCACGTCTCTGGCTACGCAGGCACCCCGCTCATCCAGACCCAAGCACAAACCCATGGACTTGATCTTAAGAGACCTTGAGTCTGCCTTGTTCCTCCAGACTCGCCTGGCAGTCACTGCACTGTCAGCTGACTGGCTGCCATCCCTGGGCCTGCCCCCACACCTGCCTGGGCCTGACAGGATGCCCCACGCTCAGTGTGGCCACTGACCCTTCTGCCTCACTGGCACCCATGACTCCTGGCCCCTCTGCCCTCACAGGGCAGCCCAGCCCACACTGCAGAGTGCCTACTGGTACTTTACTCAGGCCTTTTTTCTGCCAGCCTCCCCCAGAACATGCAAAAGCTTGCACACTTTTCAAACCAAGGAGTAGTGAGACCTACAGATCCACAGATCCGTAAGTATATATCAAGACACAAAACCAGCAAGATCAAACAGCCTGATTAACACATGAGCCAGATACATTTTTCTCATGATCACTATTTTCACCTTCTGAAAGGAAGACAAATGGAGAGACACATGCTACAGCATTACCTGGTTATAACTGTTAAAGTTCACAGACTCTTAAACTAACACTTAATGTCCATTTCTTATGTTAACACTGTTTATATAGAAAACGTTCATTGAAATACAAAGGAATGTAGTGTGGAACTTGTTACACAAATATTTTAAGGCAAGCAAACTCCTTTTTGTATTTTCTTTTTTTCTTTTTGTTTTCCTCTTTCACACAGGAGAAGCAAGCATTTGAGGCCATAAGGACATTCTGTTCTTAGTTAAGTAATTATTGAGACAACCAATATTTAATTACACAAAAAGCCACACTGTAAAGTAGAACCTTATTTCAGGGACAGCTTTTAAAAAAATCCTCTCTCCCAAAACCTATTTTCAAATTCAATTCTTTTCTTCCTTCTATTAAATAAACAGCTCCTGCAAAATTCTGGGAATTTAGTATATATTATTTAACAGAATTAGTCTTTGCCACAAATGATAAAATTATTCTGATTTGTATGTCTCTGGAATTCATGCAAGAGTAAGACCAGGTTTGAATGCTAACAAAGTATTCTTCTGCCTAATGAAATATTCATACTCATTTGTCATCAAGACTTTAATAAGGAGGAATACAGCCTTCTCACTTCTGTCAGGAAGGAACCAGCAAAGACCTTTCCTTCATTTAATTCTGAATGTCTCCTGAACCACTTCTTACAATTTCCTTTTCCTGTACAACACAGTACAAGAGATATTTAAAGTTTACTTAGAAAGATGACTCCATATTTCAGATAGACAAATAAAGTTTATATACTTGCACCCTCCAAAACTTACAGAACTTTTCACCATTAAAACTTCACACTACTACTATGCTTTCCACATCTCTCCAGATGTACAATTAAGATCAGAAAAATCAGATTAATCAAAGAAGGAAAGCTACAATACAGCATGTGGAGGCAAATACAACAAAACTTTAAGACAGCTTTATCAAGAGCCATACCTTGAGGAGATGGTATCATTGCAACATTCTTATCCAGGGTATAGCCCTGAAGGCTAAAATGCTGTCTTCTCCATTTCAATTCTTGTGGAACTAATCAGATTGCAAAAGATGTGCCCCTGGACACAGACTTTTACATGTGGAAAAATCACCCTAATTTAAGAAGTGGTAAGCGGGGTGTGGATTCTTCACCACAACTGTTTACAGAGAAAGCACATTATCTGATTTTAAAAGTACACAAAATCACATTCTTAGGTGTTTCTTATACATGTTTCATCCCCAGTCTTTCAGCCGGTCACAAAGAGCACTCACCTTCCAGCTCAGACAGTGGATGAATTTTCTATTCCAAAGGCCTTTTGACAGATTGGTCAAAAGGTGTTCTTTTCACAGCAGCCAGTTTGCTGCTATGAGGGAACACAAAACCAAGCACATTTTCTCAGGAGTGCTGCTGAATTCTGTGAAGTTCTCAGCTGAGCAACCTTAAGCCATTAGAAATCACCTTACTACCACCTTTTGCCCAGCTATTAAATCAGTTGGTTTCTCTCCATTACAGTATCTATCATTATATGGTCAGTCACCATAGTCCTTTACTCTTGAAACTGGGAGGAGGCCAGACTATCACTAGAGAGAAGCAACTTAGCCTTACATGCATCACCCACGTATTCCTTTAGTTTATTATTAGCTGACTTCTGCAGAGCCTCCAAACTTCTGCCAGCATATAAATTGCTTCTGGAGCTATGAGACAAACATCAGCCAGGGAGCTGCACTAACATCACTTGCTTATATATCAGCAGTTGTTAAGTCACTCACTGTGACTAACACCAGTCCTTCCTCTTCATTTGATGACAATATGCACAGTTTTCAATAAAGCAAGCAGTTTAGTTTTATAATCATTTTTCACTAAGACAGTGTCTCGCCACAAACCATGATGCATCATGTCAGATACAGCTTATAGGCAAATTCCTTTGGAATTTGGAAATTTTGGAATATTCAAAATTTTCATTACAAAAGAATGTAAGATCATCAGCTGAAAAATATCCTTTTAATTAAACTAATGAGGAATTTTCCCCATAAACACAGTTGTAAATGATTTTCATTTACATTTCCAAAAGTACAAAAGATAAAGTGATTTTTAAATACTCTTAACTTTTGAAGATACATTCTTTTTCTTTGAATTCATTTTTAATCACAGGAAATTTTATGAATTATGTACTTCATCTACCATATTTATCTCATAATCTCTCCTGGCTTGCCTCTCAGGACCATTAATTCAATGCTCCAGCTGCTACAGTTGTTCATACCACAAGTGACATTTACGTTAGGTTTGTTTCCTCAGAAGAAAATGTATTAGAAAAGGTACTCTGACAGGTCTTTATATCCATTTCACAGGCTAAACACAAGTTATAAAGATCATCCATGTAACTACTGACAGAAATGATGAGGGAACAAGTGGAGACAACAAGATGTGCACTGAACATGCCCTCTTCTTTCAAGTGAGTTGGAATTAATCACATCTATCATTCACCCTTCCAGTAGGTTTAAAATACAGTGCAAAAGATATACCATGAGACATGAAAACTGCCATCCCACCCTACATGTTGTACAACTCCTCCTGCTTTACACACCCAGACTAAGTTAATTTCCCATATATGCAGGAAAACTGCTATCAAAGGTAATATTGCATTTTTTCAATATCAGAAATAAGGCTTTTTTTTTTTTTTCTTTCAGAACAGATTTTATATCAAACGTGTAAAGCAAACAGAATGATGTATCAAATAGCTCAGTGACAAGTTGTATGGACGTACTACAACATGACAGGATTGTCCCATGGCAGAGAAGAGGTCAGTTACATACAGACAGCCCAGAAACACATTCAGAGATCAGAAACCTGAAGAACCCTGAAGGAGAACAACTTCTGCTGTCCCTATACGTCCAGGTTTTAACACTTTTTAAGGTATTAAAAAGTATGCAGTAACTCGTACAGGAAACTTTGCAAACAATTTCTCCTTTTTCTAAATAAAAAACCTCATCTATATGGAATAACAACTGTTAAAAATGTTTTTTAAAACAAATGCCTCAGTAAGATCACAGATTTTGCAAAACCTGCAGTGAGCTGCTACGCATTTGCATGAAAATAATTTTCTGCCACCAGCCAGAGTCTTGGTATGTTCAGAGGAATGACCTTCAGGCCGCCTTAATCCTACAGGCAACTTTTTCTCTGAAAAATCACTGCACCACACTAAGCTACTTCTCCATTTCCATTTTTTCTTGTTCATAGTAATTCTTACTTTGTGTTAAAATTGTGTATATATTCTGTACATACTTACTAACAATAAAAAGAGGGAAAGAGAGAGGGAAAGAGAGAGGGAAAGAGAGAGGGAAAGAGAGAGGGAAAGAGAGAGGGAAAGAGAGAGGGAAAGAGAGAGGGTTGCTTAAAATGCTTGTCCTGTCTGTCTTTCAGGCCCAAATTAACCACAGTTCATTTCCACCCTTCAGTTCATGCTAGGCTGGGTAACAGAGAATAGTAGAAGTAGGAAGACCATGGAAGAGATGAGAACTGTCAACAGCATTGGTCACCAAAGACTAATAGAACAAATTATTCTTACAGCTGAACTACCATGAACCATTTCCTTCTTTCTGTCACATTTGCACAATGCCTAAGCTAAGGGTAGAAGTAACAGAAAACACTGCTAGAAATTGGGAAACTTTCCACCTGGAAGAGTTCAGTAAATTCTGCTTGAGCATGGAAATATTTATGAAACAAAACTATGGATGGGATTTTTCTTTTTCCAGGAAGCAGTCAAATGTAGAGTTGAGATTCCCTTTGGGATCAGGAGCACTCTTCTAGTTCTACTCCTACCCAGGAAATCACGAAGAGCAGAGACAGCACGCTTTCAAACTGTTTTAAGCAGCATTTTCTGTTGTTTTAGATTTCAGTGCCAGGAAAAAAACATCCCTTAAATATTTCTGTATTTTCCTTTATTATCCACAAAAAAAGTGCCAGAGATGCCCCTACCTTCTTATACCTATTTTTACATACAACACATCATTTCTATGTGAATCTCAAATCTCTATTTAGTGTCTGCCTTACAGCTGTGCTTAAGCAGCCCACGGTAAAACAAGTGCCCTCCCCCTTTGCAGGATACTCCCCCCCGCCCCATTGTAGGATATTATAAAGTCTTTACCAAAACATTTACAATATGCTGCTTATTAGTGACACAGAGTCCTCCTAAAAAACTGTTCTGCAGAAAACTTCTTTCTCCTGAAAGCTACAGGTAGAAAATAGAACACCTGGAACTAGGAGATGCAGGACTGCAGATAAAAAGTTTTACTTGAAACCCCCGCACCTGGGTCCAAACATAAGAAAGAGGAAAAGCTGGGAAGGCAGCAAAAGTAAGGCACAACTGCATACCTACAAGTTCAGTACAGCCTCCATTGAGCTGGAACTGTGGCAAGGACAGAGTAGAAGGTTTACTTGGTACTATGACAATCTGATACACCTTGGGCTTAGGGCAGCCTTACCAGTAAAGGTATCACCACTACACTCCACAAGATCCTCCACGTAGTCCCCAAAACATTTATATGTTTTCAAGTCACAAAGCACTTCGGAGAAGAAGCTGCAGCATGTATGACAAATCACTGTGCATTCTATAGATATATCTGTCTTGCAAAAGCAGCTTTGTCAAGGACACGGGCATCTGCTGGCTAACAGGAGTCAAATCTTTTATACACACGGATAACTGCATATCTCTGCAAAAATTGTGCTAATCTAACTATATTTTGTCTTGCAAGGGTGAAGATCACCTTAGCGCGACAGTGCCAACTGTCTTGTCATTAGCTCCATTACCACAATGACTTAAAAAGAGCTATTCTTGTTACTATACACATACATAAGTATCCCATGGAAGAATTTTTGGGTTTTTTTAGAAAGAGCTAACACTTACAATATGCAAATTCTTAGCTGGAAATTTTTACCTCAATTTTCAGTGAATTGAATTTTCTTTTTAAAATTTTTGATAATGAAATCTCCAGGTTTCATTTCACAATAGGTTGACACTGACAGGGCCATGAATTCTGATGAGAAAGAAAGCTACCATTTTATTTTTTGGCAAGGAACCCAAGCAGGAAAAGGTATACCATGAGTCAATTCTTCAGACAGGAGTTATAATGAAAGCAGTACAGGCTGCACTTTCCACAATCCATCCTTTCTTATTCTATCAAGGTTGTAAAAGCTTATTCCTCCTCCGATGCTCTAGGCACTGCCCCACATCATAACTATCAACACTACAAACTCATAAGTCAAGACTAACAGCCTTTACGGTATGGTTTATAACAATCACTCTTTTGAAGGAAGCCAACAGGTAAGGCCTGTAGAAACTAAGCACTGAATTTTCTTTCAGAAGTGAGACTAAAGAGTTACCTAAAAAATATGCCTAAGAATTTTACCAGACACAGAGATTTGTTTTTCATCAAGTCACATACCTCTTAGTTCAAAAGTATCTCACCAGCAAGTAGTTTCTGAATGGCAGTAGAAAGAGAAGGGGCTGAAAAAGGCCAAAATCACAAGGGTAGGTCTAGCCTTAGGGAATGTTTGTGAGCGGAATTACACCTCTAGTGCAACCTATCAAGTATAGCTGTGCTGTTACAGAAACTATGAAGGCCACATTGCCAAGCAACAACTGTCAGTAACTGTTATATTTAATTACATGTTCTCCATAACTTTCACAGTGTTCTTGGCATTAAGATGAAATCAGGAATCAGCTATTCTGCCTGGCTCAACAGCTTAATTTCATTATATGAGAAAGAAAAAAATAAAAAGGTTAATAAATACAGCTCCAAGCAGAGGAACAGTCCCCAGCTACCAGCTGACATCTGTAAAACAATTATGACATGTTACCAGAATGAGACAAGGACTTGTCTATTTTGTGGAAGGGAGTCAGAACAACACATTTTTCTCCAGGGTGCTACAAATGACGACATTTAAAAACTCTTCCTTACCTAATGCAGTTTGCTTCAGGACTTGCTGTGTTCTCATCTGTTGCAACAAGAAACAGAAAAAGCGAAAGTCTTCAAGACACTTGAGATCTTTGGCATTTTTCCAGCTATATCAAAGTAACAGGCTACCCAAGCTAACAGTTGTTACAAACCTGACTGCATTATAGTTCTATTAGAAAGCTGACTAACAACAAAAGAGAATAAGGTGAAAAACTAAAGGTTGCATTCCTTACCTGACATAGCTCCTGTTAGCCATATGCTCAACTCAGCAAAAGGTATTGTCTCTCTGAGCAATAAACCTAGAACAGGCAAAGGCTGAATTATTAACAAGAACATGAGGAGGCCCCAAAAACACATGATGAATGAAACAGAAACACAAAGCGTACAGTCTGATTTAGTTTGTAAAGGCAGCTTAGCTCACTTGATCTATTTTGAACACTAAATGGCATATGGAAAGAAGCAGGATGATGCTTGATTGCAATGCAGGGGAATGGTGAACATAGTCCCTTAAACTGTCTTCATACCAGTCTCTCATGATGTAGAATTTGACTAAACTGGAAAAAATCTGATTTTTATTATATGGTTATTGTATAGGTTCCCATTCCACTGGTCACCTCTCTTTTCAGTCATTAACTGCTAATATGCTTCCAACACGCTGTTTTGGCCTCCAGCTTTTTGTACCAAACATTGTAGATGTTTGCTCTTCAAGCAACTTACAACTGCACTGATACAGTCTCTAGGTTCATACTTGTATTTCAGGTTTAAAACCGGGTCATCCAATTAACTTCGAATATGGCATAGCACAGCAGGAATGAAAGCTATAGATACCTGGGCAAAGGCTGGAACTTCTTTTACGTAACTTTGTGTCTTTTGATACTGCTGATAGCAACTAGAAAGTACCAACCAATGTAAGAAACCTTGCCAGGACGAAAGGAGATATTGACACCAATTTCTCCTCTCAAGAGAGAATTTTCTAGTTCCTCTGTATTCTGTTCTGCAGAAGTCTTATTACTTTCAGTGTCACGAAGCAGGCATTAATGATTAGGACAGCATTCAGAAAATGACATTATCTGTTCAGGCACTTCATACTGTCCCATCTAGATGTTAGGTTCCTAATTCTAGGGGTGGGAGACACAGGACTCATCTTAAGTATTCAAATGTGAATATCCACATGGAAGTTGGACATTTAAACTGACATTCACAACAATGAGAAAATAGGACCAGCATACGGAGCCTGGAGGGGAGCATCACTCAGGAAAAGTACATATCAGAAACTCATTGTCTCCCTCTGGGAAACTGGGACCAAGAGATATAACTTGCTTACTCAAATACCTCCCCTTACTTGGAATTCACCTTTTTTCTTATACCTTAATCTCAACTCCCTCCAGGTTTGACTCTCAGGCAGCCAAAAGTAAAGTGGCTGGTTCCCACCTTTAGACACAAAGGAAGATGGATACTTAGCTCCTGAATTACAAGAGTTAATATTAGTTCCAGGTAAATACAAGGCAGGAAGTATGTATTTATTAACAGAGATACTGTCTGCTTTACAGAGCCGACCTTGCTATTTAATACACTATTTTCAGTCATTGCACACAATGTGGCAATAGGAATTCAGTTCAGGTTAAATACAAGCAGATCTTTTTTTTTTTTTTCAACAAAATGCCCAGCTTAATATATTGTTTAAGCTTTCAGCCATGAACACTGACCCCTCTGGAAATTATATCCCTTTCAAGTGTTTCAGGTTGCTTACTACAGAAATCTCCAGGGGTTACTGCAAGCATTGCTCTGTGAATTGGAGGGATAAACGAATCCCTATTGTTTCTGCTGCAATAGCATGAGACTGAAGGAGATGAAATTTTCTTGTAAATCGTGGAAAGTGTGTATAAAGTGAGAAAGGTCGAAGCGAAACCAAAAAAACCCCGTGTCCATGCAGAATATTAGACAAACAGCTGCCTGCATAGACTGATAGCAGTAATTATGCCACTATTTCAAGTGGACTGAACATGTTCCACACTCCCCAGTGTACTGAATGCACCTCTCTCCGCAGTCAGTATGCTACCATGCTTCAGGAGATGAATTAATTTTCCTGAATTTTCATCTATTTCATAAGAAATATTGTAAAATTAGCTTAGTCCACTGTTTTCATACATGTAGTTCTGCAAATGTCTCCTTTTTCTATATACAATATCAGTACTCCCTCTCCACACAGCAGGGTAGAGGCCATGGCTGAGGAAGAAACAACTAGATGAGGGGTGGAGAAAAAGGCAGCAAGAAGCTACTGACATGACTTGTTCCTTACAAAGCAGCAGCGAATGAAAAATGTCGTGCTTCCTCCCCCCTCACCACATGCCATTACCACAGGCCAATTCAGCCATGTTCAGCAGAGCTTTTCCCTACTGTGTAGCACTCAGATGGAAAAGCTCAGCCTTATACTGTCAGAGATTTTTCCCAGAGCAGTGCCATTCTAGCTACAGCCATACAGCTTTTCAGCTTTGGCAAAAGGAAAGCATATATGGCCTTATACAATGCATTATTCAGAGAAGTTCTCTTTCCCAGAGAGGGAAAAATTCCTTGCAGCTATTTTGCACAAATAAACAACAAAAGTTTCTCAGATTATTTTCCAGATTTCTGATGTGGCACTGTGTGTCCTGACTATTTATGTCACATGTTCAACTCCCAAAACAAGAGCTGTGCAGACATGTGAAAGGTGCATGAAAAGCAGAACAAGTTATGAAGGAACTAGCAGGAGATTGAGTTAATACATTTTATTTATCCATCTCCATTTCTACCTGTCGCCCCACTGTCCACCAACAGAGGAATGGCTGCTTCCCTCAGCTGCACACTGTAACCTCCCAGGTGACGTCACCCTCACTGTGCACTCTTCTGTCCTTTTAGATTCTCCTGCTGCAGCTCCCTTACCTTCTTCCTATCACCCCTCTCCATTTTAGGAGCTTTATTAAACAGTAGAGATATAATCCATCACAGCAAATGAGTCCTCAGGTTAGCACTATGAGGAATATGCCTCCATATTTTCACCTGTAATACAGGAGTCTTTACTAAAAATGCCACTCTGAACTTGTGTCCTGCATGATTGCCAGCCCCATTGCAGCTTGTTTATTCTGCTGCAGTACAGTTCAGTTTAAACTCATGAAAAGGAGTTAAACAGTTACTACAACACAAAAATTCCTACTGAATTAAGTGCTGATTGTTCCTGCAGGTGCAAAGCATTCCCAACTTCCCTATAGTAATCAAGCCCAAGACATCTTTCTGTTCCTTGGCTCTACATTACAGAAGTTCAGCTGTAGATTTTGGTAAAAAGTTTAGTGTTCACCTGTCCAGTTATGTTCAGGGTTTGTATGAGACTTTTTTCCCCGCTTCTCCTTTTCTGTTACTGATCCACAGGCCCTCTTCCCTTGTATTTCCTTGGATCACGACAAGTCACTTCTAGGGGGGGTAAGTTTGTAAAAACTAATGAAAGAGAAGCTACAGGCACAGAATGTATGTCACTAAGTGTGTTCAGCTGACAACTTAAAACTAGGGCTAGGTTAAAAAAAACCCAAGCGACAAAAACCATCAACTAAACCTTTAAGCAGAACAAAACCAAACCATTACGATAACTTTCAGGACTTCAAACTCCCCTCCTATACACAAATGTTCTTTGATTACTCTCACAACACCACACAGTGCATCAGCACTTTATTCACTACTCCCCTCTTCTCCAGTCCCTCAGTGGCCAGAAGGCTGGTAAGGACAGTAACTTCTGTCTTTGTAACACAGAATGTTTCTATTCCCCAGACAGGCCTGCACTCAGGAGTCCCTTGTTAGTGAGCCTCTCCAGGCACTAGCACAGCAAGAATCATTGTCTTTGTCCAATGAACTTTTTATCGTGAAAGCATTTGGCAAAACCACTGCAAAACCGGTCCTGGAAGCTCTTAAAGCGACCAAATAGCCACTGCACTGCTCACTAAATCCCTCTTCTCTGTAGTTAGAAAGTCAGTAATACAACATTTCTTCTAATCAAGGATTTTGAATGGTACTGGATAATTCACTTACTTTGCACATACATCAACAGGGCAGCACGTAACACTGAGGAAGGAACCACCCAGTAGCCCTCTCTCCAATGTGTACAAACACAGTGCTGCAGATAATGTTCCTACAGCTTCCTAGCCATGGAACACCATGGAGCAGCACATATCAGCACAGAAGTTCGTATTTTCTCTGTTTCTAAAACAATCCATTTGCATTTAAACTGACTTTCCATTTTTGAAAGGGTCTGAAATGACTTTTAGAAATCTATATTCACCTTGACTCCTAGCCAGATTACTATACGAAAGTCTTAGCCCAAGGGAAAAATAGCTCTGCTTGGTCCAACCCACATTTTTACTGTTTGAATAAAACTTGGGTGAACTCTGTTTTTATTTTTGTGCTACAATGTCCATAATTAACACCAACTTGGATTAACATTTGAAGGATTAAAGTATATAAAGCTGAAATATTAACTGCATTACAGTTTGAATTTGACATTAAGAATGAGTTGGACTTCAATTTGAAAATATAAAAAGGGTCTTGAAAAAGGATTCTATGTATTTTCAGAACATATTCTACAAGACTCCACATTAGGTTAAAATACAATTTACTGCTTTTGACAGGAAAAACCCCAGTAACTGCATCTAACTTGCTGACAGTGACCTCTATTACTATACATCATGCTAACTGAAATTTCTGTACAAGAACATAGTTTCCCACCCAATAATTTCACAAAACCTCAAAACATTGATCCTTGGTTTTCAGTGCAATGAAACTGAAATTCCAGAGTGCAGCTTTTAAAGGGGCAAATGAAGTGAGAAAGCCTAGCTTTAAAAAATGAAAACTAGAAACCATTTTGTATTCACAAAAATAAATGCACCACTTCAGAGAAATAAATAGGAAGACATTTTAAGTTAGTCTTATCTCAATTTGCGTGCAGCACTGTCTACGGATAACAGTACCTTTCCTTTCTTTTGCTAGTAACTGCACACCTGTATGTACCCAGGAGGAAGATCTGCTTAAAGGAATTTATGAAGTGTTATCATAGTATTTGCAATGTTTATTAAGGTCCACTAGTTACTATAAGTCGCTTAAGGAGGTACTATACACTAGCGCCAGATCTATTTGGGGAACTTACAGAAACTTTTCTTCAGTTATTCATGGCCTTGTCCCGATGGGCCTGAATCCCGTATCACGCCTACTTACTTCTTGCCTTGTAGTATCTTCTGCCATTTTTAATCATGGAGATTTTTTTTCCCTGAGCATTCCTTACCTATGATTTTGGAAAAACAGGTACAGCTGGTCACCCCTCGGAGGCGGGGTTATCCGCACAGCCTCGGCAGCAGTGCTTCTACGGCGCTGCCACCCGTGTCCCCAGGCAGCCCAGGACCACCTCAGCGGGGCTGAGGCCACCTCCCTTCCCCGCCTAAGCCCGCGGAGCTGAGAGCAGACTTCGCAGGGGCCAAGACAAGCTACCGGCGGCAGTGACAAGCCTTGCCAGCACCGACTCGCTAGAAAGGTGACAACGCCTGCCCGGCTCTGAGCGCCAGAGGACTGCAAGGCAAATGGCGAACGCCATTTCGAAGCCCCTCTCGGTTGAGGCGCGACCCCCACCCCAGCCGGCGGCGGGCGGCCCCGCAGGGCCGAAGACCTGGCGGGAGCTGGGCACACCTGAGAGACAGTGTTCTCCCTGTCTCTGCACGGCTGAGCAGCCGGGGCAGCGGCCACTCGCCCGCCCCGGCCGAGCGCTGAAGCGGCAGCAGCCCCGCACTGAGCGGCAGCGGGGGCGGCGCTCGGCCCCGTGAGGCGGTGCGTGCCGGCCCCTCAGGGCGGGCGCGGCTCGGGGGCTCCCGGCGAGGTGCCCGGCGCAAGGGCCGCAGGCTCGCGGGAAAGGTTGATTGAACAGCGTGTAGGAAGGGTAGTAATGAGCTTTTACAGAAATAAAACCGATGCGTAGATGTGCACATCCAGCAGAATCGCTGGGACTAAACGCGTCAGTCCCCTCTGTGCATTCAGTTCATTGTGGTAAACAATGAATTGCGAGCGCAGCTCCGTCTGTGCTCTGAGAAATGGGTCCTGGTGAAGGAAATGGTTTTATAATTTCTTCCCCTTTGGGTGCGAGTGTGGGGGAGAACTCCCGTCTTCGGGCTTCTCCTTTTGTACCTATTTGTCTTAATTGAGTTCTGTCATAACCATTTTTCAGGTTGCTTCATGAGAAGAAATTCAGGTATGTATTTCTCTTAGACACTTTTGTTTACAAAAAATCTTAGAAAAAGGGGAGGTTGTTCTGCTCAATATGCCGATGCTTTTTCCAAGTGAACACATCACGGGGGCTCCCTCTCGCTCAGCTTTCTGCACCAGTTCTCTCCGCCTTGTGCCAGCCCGTCATGACCGCCCTCTGGTTCTTCCCCCGCGGCTGTAACTGTACGTGCTCACACAGTGTTACACAGAGAGAGCGACTGCTGTATTCATCACCTTCAACGAGGGCTGACACACTCCACAGTTCCATTACCGCTGCAAACATGGTATTCATTCTCGTCTGTATTTAACAAGTATGCTGTAAGTAATCTTCACGATTTAAAAAGAAAAAAATAGTATGAGAACTTTATATCCATATACCTTTTAGTATTTATTTAAAATGCAAACTTTAAAGACCGAAGACCAGTGGATTTCTCTGCAAAACTCTTTCAGCACCACCTTTACCAATTGCTGTACCAGTGTTAACAAGTTTGTAACTATCATCATTATGACCAAGGTACAGTAATTTATTTTACCCTTCTTTTGACTAGTGAATTCTGTGCTTTCTAATCTTACAGACACACTTTTTTCCCTACCATCCACATTCTAGTAAATTATGTCAACATAATCCCTTATCAAAATTGTAAATAAATTATGCCAACCTTGATTCAGATGGTCAGCAGAAAATGGAAATCCTAAGCATTTACTCTGAGTTTAGCCCATCACAGCATTAGACTAATCTGAGGTGATTATAAGAGTCTCCAGAAGTTTTTCTGAGAAGTGCTCCATTTCACACTATTGTTTTGTTGAAATTTTGTACACTGTAGTATACAAAGTCTTCATCATAAGCCATTATTTTCTCTTTTTGTCAGCAATTGTAAAATCACAGAACCACCAACTTGGAAGGGACCTGGCAGGATCATTGAGCCCAACTCTTAGGTGAATGGCCCTGTTGTATACAGAATTATATAAACACTGTGACAACAAATTGTAATATAGACAGCAAATGGTAATATTAGACACACATCTGGTCATCAACAGGCTTGTCCATGGTGAATCCAAATGTTTAATCCTACATGCCCTCAGTTTATGGAAGTTATAAAACATACTTTAAAACATCAGTTCTGCATAAAGTTCTGAAATGTGAATGTTCCTTACCGTGTAAGAAGCACCAAGATTCAGCAAAAATAACATCTTCATGCAGTATTCTGCATGTCTGCCTCAAGTGTTCCTCATTATTCTCAAGAATTCTTTGATAATCAAATCTAGAAGCTCTAGGTATCCCCACATTTCTCCCAGATTCTTATGTTAGTTTTTGAAACATAGGAGTTTTCTCATTTATGGCTACATAATTTTGGGTCATACAATCTAGACCTTTGTGAGTTCTGTTAAAAAACTCATTTGTTTCTTAATTTTCTTTATTTCTCTTTCTGTACCTACTTGTTTTATTCTGATGCTGATGGTTTTTTAATCCCTTTTCACTAGATCCTTGCTGTCCAGCTAGAATGCAAACAATATTTTCCAAACACTGCCAGCCTGTTCAACACACCCATTTACAGTCAGGGTGCAGTCGCAATGGGTAACTGCACTGGGTTGGAGCTACCCAAGTGGTATGCTTATATCCCACACTGGATTTCCAAACACACAGCAGCCTGCCATGATGCAGCAATTTTCATGGCAGTGGTTTTGTAAGTATAACTGAACTTCACAACTTGCCAGTGGAGTCATCCATGGATCACCGAAATACCATAATGCAGAATTTGAAAAGGCAGCTAATTTATTGCAATTGAAGATTAAAACAAAACAAAAACCCCCCAAACCCAGCCCAATCCCCCTTTATCTTAATCCTAACTTCTGCATTTCAGCAGGAATAAATATTGGATCTCGTAACCGTTTCATTTTTGTAAGGTTATACGGGTTAATGTCAGTGTTTGCACTAATGGGAAGACTTGTCCATCCTAAACTCCAATTTACAGGAACATTGCTTATTCTGAAGCCAGACAGAAACAAGCCATATTAAAGTGCAACTGTTACTTTTTGTTGTTGCTTGCTCAGGTAGAATCTCAGGTAGAAAAAGAACAGCTCTTAATTGTTGTAGTACTTCTGATTACAAGTGCAATAATGATAGACCTGTTATACAATGGCTGCACTAATGCAAGCCATTCCTAGCCTTACTTTAGACTGCATTAGAAAATTAAATAATTTGTCATTTATATGGTCATGGCTAGATGCCAAAAGGTGAAAAGCTATTATTACATGAAATGTTATAAAATGCTATAGCTTCAAGAATTGAATGGCAACAAAATATTTCATAGGCAGTAAATAATCTACAGAATTTAACTGATGAGGTTATCCAAAATGTAGTCCACGGAAGTTTTCAGTTGCCATGCATTAACTAGGGGTTTTTGGTGATCTGTTAATGTTTAAATTGTCATACAATACTGACTTGTAGAAAAATATGTAACCAACAAATTATAAATGGAAACACTTTAATCATAAAATATATCATTATAATGGAACCTACTCCTTCTGTAAGTAAAAACTTGAGATGCATTGTCTTACTCTGATTTATAATCTTAAAGTCTCCTTATCGAAATGGATATACACAAATGTTATTCACTATAGTAAATCCCTTTTTAAGTTAGGAGGACTTCTTGCTTTTTAAATACCTGTTCATCTCTGTGTACATTTTTCTTTGCCTGGAGATGGACTTGTGATTACAAAGAGAATGCATGATTGCATTAAGCTACACACATCATAAACACTGGGGAATCAGAATTGAATGTAATAATACTGAACAGGTTTGCTGAAAGGGAAGAAACAGTGCTGAAGACTTTAAGGACACTGCTGAAATGCATACTGCTTTCATGAAAATCTTAAGGCAGCTTTGAATTTTGGGTATGCAGATACAGCACTGTGAACTCTTTTAAGTATCCAGGTTACTGTGTATTGTGTTTTATTGTCTTGTCCTACCGGGTCACACAGGTGCTGCTCTAGTTTTCCTTTTTTAGCTTTTAAATAAATGCAATGCACTTTGTTTAAGGGTTGCCACCATTTTGAAGAAAACAAACTGTGCAAGAGGTTTGGTAGCCAGGGTCTTGTGGCAGTTATGTTTTTAAACCGACATCTGAAATGGCATTCAGTATCTGCATTTAGTGTGTCTGTGCATACTTACATACAAAGACTGTTGCTCCAGCTGAGACATCTGGTTTTTTTTCTCTTGAAGTAGTAGAAGAAAAATCCTGAATAGGAAACTATTGCATTACCTGAATACTGAGGATGGAAAGGGCAAAGCAACCGAGTTTTACTCCATGGATCAAAGCAAAAAACAGCAAAGGGGACTGAAAAGGAGAAAACCTCCATTCAAAAATTCTTCAGTAGTGAAGGAAATTAAATACCAGCAGTGTTAACGTAAGAGTGCATTCCACTGTCTCTGAAATCAATGGAAGTAGTGAGAAAAATATTGGAGCTTTATGCATATATTCAAAGATGATTTAAAGAAACCAACAGCCACAGAGTATTCAGACAAGGGCTATAAAAGTGCAGCAAAACTACGTAAGTAGCAGCACAGCATTAAAGAGTAATTACACTTGCATCAGGAAAGAGCAGAGAAGCAGGTCAATAATATAACAATTCTAGCCAAGACTGAAGTGCAAGGTACATAACCGTAGTCCAGCCCTTACAAATCATAAACACGAACTGCAGACCTCAGGCAGACACCTGGAAACAGAAGTGGGGAGATGGAATGCCTGGTGTAGGGATAAAACTGAAATGTAAATAGCATTGCTGAACTACAGTGAGTTGGAATTATACTGGATTCATTTCTGACTCTAAACTCCAGAGGAAGGCGACTCAAAGGACTTTTTTAAAAGCCAACAACAAAAATACACATAGAAGAGCCTACACACTGTATACTCTAGATACCAATTAGCCACAGAGTCTAGCTGGCAATGTGTACCACAGTTAGTGGTACCTGATCTGTTCTGTAACCTAAGTCATGTGACCCAAATACTATAAAATTACTTTTTATTCTGCAGAGCTGGAGTGTGAGGCTCCCAAGAGTAATCTTTACTCTTTCTTTGTGAAGCTTTCTTCAGAGGCAGCAGTAGTGTAACTGGGAGTGCCACTACAACATCTCATAGCTAATTACTATTTTTGATTATCACAGAATATCCTGACTTGGAAGGGACCCACAAATATTACGGAGTCCAACTCTTAGCTCTGCATGGACCATCCCCAAGAGTCACACCATGTGCCTGTTGTTCTGTTTAAATCTATGCATTTACCCTTAATGTATGGACATCTGAGCTACTGAGTGTCCTGTATCACTCAATGCTAGGTCTGAGCACACAGGACATTAATAAGTTTGGAAGGTGAACTTATCCAAATAACCGAAGTGCCTTCTCCTTACATCTTCCCACAGGCAACATTTTACCCTCCTATAGTACAGAAAATTAAAAGCTGCTGAGGAAAGAGTATAATGAGACAATATTTCACATTAAGAATATCTTATGCAAATTCCCGATTGTTGTACACAATAGCAGTGCTGGGCAAGATGTATCTACAGTTCTTTATTTGCTGCTTTTCTTCTTCCAGCTAATGAGTTCCCTTAGTATTCAAAATCCATCTTTGCTGCCACACACTTAAAAAGGTAAATCACTTGAATGGGCTGAGCTTTCTTCTATTTATTGTTGCTAGGGAACCACCTTGGTATTCACACACATAACATGTATTTTGACATGTTTTGGAGGATGAGACGCAACACAGCTCTGCAATACAGTGAAAAAATGTACTGCAGCATTCTTGGAAATATTCTCCCACAGAAGAGCAATGTTAGTGTAGTACCTTAGCTTCAGATTGCTTTGGATTTCTTACTTGTTTGTTTAAACAGACTGGAATTGTAAAATTACATGCAGTAATCTGATTAATAGTCCCTAATTTTGCCCAGGATTAAAACAGAAAGAACACTAGTCTGTGAAATAAGTGTTGCTAAAATATCATCCTTCTAATTTTTTTTTTTTTTTAAATACACTTGTATAAGAGAAATATTCTGTAAGAAGTCTTGCTATTCAGTTATGTAACTAAGAATACCCAATCCAAGTAGGGAGAAAGTGGAAGTATGAGCCATTTCTGAATAGCCAGGTATCTGAAGGTTATTTCAATTACATCAGTCACCTGCTGGAAAGTTTCAGTCATGCAAACACTGCACTAAGCATTGAAAGGCAATAAGCTTCTTTAACTCTCAGAAAGCATTTCTTGAGATAGCAGCTTCTGGCAGGACAAAAAAGATGATGTAGAGATACTGAAGAGGTATTATTCTGTCCAGTCACGTCTGAGTACGGTAAATAACTCCATTTTAATTTCCCATTGATTCTGATTACTGCCAACATATCTGTGTGAGGAGGGACAATTGAGGTTGAAGGCAGCAAAGTTTGAAAAAATGCAAAAAGCATGAAAATGAAACATGAAAGGGCCGTATCTCTCTTAAGTCCTGTGTGCACATATGTATTTATTGATGATGGAAGATCATACTACCTGGATTTGCTCCAATACCAGTTAATCTAACATTATAGAGCAGCACTTATTTACTTACTGATGTAAACAGGAGGTGTTCCCTGTCTTAAAGGCTTACAAGTTGAGACAAAACAAGCAGGGTAAAGCAGACAGCTAGAGAACCTAAATGAAACAATACTTAACAGTCCCTTCAGCTGCCCTGAAGATCTTAGCTTAACAAAACCTACATGTCTATATTTTATATGATGTGTATGTTTACACCAGCATTGTCACCAAGTACCTTGTTGCAGAGCTGAGATTAAAACACCAGCTCCATACTAAACTCTCTTGATAACAATGGGAAATTGTCCTAGAACAAAGGCAGTTTCTTTTAGGGCCTGTGGAGATACTTGGAAAAAATGCAAAGTTAGTTTTAAATTTTCAAAGCTGATGTGCAACAAACCTAAAATGACCAGCACCATAGAGCAAGAAAGCAGCCAGAGCCTCTAGAAACTAATTTTCAAGCTGCACCCCCCTGGCTATCTCTGCATTAAGTATCCTGAGAAAATGCAATCTTATTCACGAAGTATTGCTGTACAGTTGCAGAGGACTCTCCAGCTGGTTTAGGCTAGTTTTGTTGTGCAATACTACACAAACAAAGCAGTTGCATATACAACATGGAGACAAAAGAAAGGAGAGCTCCAGTTCTTCAAAGAAACAGAAGGAAAGTAACACTTTTCACAGCAAACTATTAGTGGCTTCAATAGCCACGTGCAAAGGATATTCCTTGACACCTGAAAAAGAGACAAAGGCTCATTATCTACTTTAGGTATTTGCCAGTATTATAACTAATCCCTGAGAACATGTTGTTCTGATTTGGCAAGTGCTTCAGTACACAGTTGTGTTCTACATTAAAATGTGACCCATACACATCTGGTCACCAGATTTAAGGCCAAAATGTAGGGACAGTAAATATTTTAACTATACTTGTCTCAGTATTGGGCATGAAGAATACTTGGTTTTTTCCAGCTCTAATCTCTGAAAGTTATCTTGCTTTGTTTTGTTGCAACATTAAAAAAATAATCCAACCATGAGAAAAAAACCCAGCATAATTGTTTTCAATCAAAATTGTTAGAAAATTTAGTAGTAATGACTCAAATGTAACCTATAATGGGAAATGTATTAGACACTGCAGTAGGAGAGGAGGCAGGGTAAGTTACAAGGTTGAACTCACAGCACCTGGGACTCTTCTCAGTGTAAGAGAATTTGCAGGGAAACTACTGCCCATCTGAGAAAACATGCAAGTAGGGGCTTTAGGCACTGTGCCCTGCCAAAAGGAGACATTCAGCCCAGCAGTACAGATCTCATTGACTGTGAGTGAGCAATCTCACTCAAACAAAAACAAACTCAACACAGATTGTCACACAGAGCCAGCCTGCTCTGATTACGTGCACTTCCTTATATCCTGTGGTTGGTAATTAAGAGCTGTGAACCTCCACACACTGGCTTAGGTCATTCCTGTGGGTTTCTTTGCAAACAGCATTTCATTCTCATTTATGCTAATAGTCAGACAGGCTCCATTCATCACTGTCCCCACCTCTAAGAAAGTAAAAAGCAGGATTGCAGAATCTGGGTTAGATGAAAATTAGATCGAAATCGGATCAAGATCACCACCATCAAGTCTCCTCTGGCAGCTATGCACACAACATGAACTGATCTCATGGGATTCTGAAGTACCGAATAACATTTGTTGGATACTGTAGGAAAAGATCCTGGTTTTAAAGGAAAAATGTAATTTCCTTGTGAAATACTGTGAGTTATAGAAGATACCTATTGCAGGGGTGATAAAAATATTAATTAAAAATTTCAGGCCACCACTGAAAAAGGAATGATGCTGTTATCCAAAGGCCAAGGTCAAAAGAAGACTGTTCCACCAAATCTCTCAAAGGTCAAAAGAAAAGAAAAAACTTGGTACATAAATATTACATTCATCAAATTGAAGTAATAGTTATTCCAGAAACAGGCTTGACAAAAAAGATCAAGCAGTTTTCCCAGAAGTAGTTTCTTAACTTAGCAATTTAACTTTAGCAGTTTGCAGCAGCAATGCCATAATAGCTGGAATAAACTTAAGCACTACTTTAAGTGCTATAGTTATGAATAAAATAATCCAAATTAGTATTACAAAATACATGACTGTAAGTAACAAATTAAAACACGTACCAGGTTTACTCTCTATGCAAAGTACTTTGCATGCATAAGGTTTTGACATTTAAACAACTGCCTGGCTATTGGGTGGAATTTGGTGTCATTTTGGATTACTGGGGTAGAGAAAAAATTTCATGAACACACAGATTGACAGTAGACTTTTATTAACATATCTTACAATGCCAATTACTGTATTCCTAGTTTTGTACTCTTCTGATGTGTTATAAAGATTTCGAGTCTACAGTAATGTACTGTACTTAAATGATCATTCATACAGGATATCACACCAGAACATTTGAGTAATACACACACACACCACTCTAGTTTGGACCTGTTATTTTTCAAGATTAGCTTAATAAAGTAGGATTTAAAAAGTTATGGGGGAAATAAAAATTCTTGTTTAGCAGCATGCAAGGATATTCAAGTACAATTTTTCAACCAAGTAATTTTTTGTTGTTTTTAAATCAACTGGTGACTAATTCACCAGTACTATAATAACCACTATGAAATACCCAAATGTTAAAGTTAAGGCTAATAGTTTGACTTCACATCCATATGCACAATCAGAGAACATTCTGTTTTAAATAAAACACAGTAATCAAATTTTGGACACATTATCTCTTGTAAATATAGCATTGGAGCTTCAAACTACAGATCACTCAAGTTCATGAGCCCTGTAATAATGTTATGCTGGCAATGTAAAGAATCTTTTTGCTCTTTAACCACACTTACAAAATGGCCTGATATTCTTAATGAGCAATGCAAAAATATCACAGGCAGAACTTATAATACAGTATCAAAAAAGTAATATTTTGGAAAAGACACAGCCATTTAGTTGGTGAAACAGTAATTCTAATCTTACAGGAAGTACTGTAATACTTTTGAAATATATATATATATTTATATGTATGTATAAAAACCAGTATCCTTTATTGTAGGGTTTTTCAAATTGCAGGTATCCAGAAAAAGTCATTGTATTTACTTACTTTTCCTTCGGTCTGTTCTTGATTGCTATACAGTCATTTTATTTCCCCTATACACTTTTCACTAGATAATGATTTCCACTGGGGAACTGTTTTCTTTGTATATGTGGCTTTATCATAAGATGTTTTTATTTTACACATATAAATTTTATTTTACACACAAGCTGTGGAAGTCAAAACTACCAGGAACTGCTTGGTAGTACTGTACGAAATAGCCAACAAATGTCCAACACTTGTGAAAAACAAGAGTAGCAATATATTACATACCAGTATTTTGACTATAATCTTTCCTATCTACTTACAGTATGGGTTTTAGCCCAGTCATGCCTGTTCTCATGAATTTTTTAGTCCCCTAAGCATAAACTGTTTTGGCATTCTTCCAGTGAGGCTGCACATGCACTGGTAGTTCATCTTGGCTACCTTTGTTGAATTTGGTTTTTTATTTTTCCTTTTTTTAGGAAACCAAGCAGAAAGAACAGTGATTACTTTAAACAAAAACAATATTGAGGAACCTCCTGAAATGACAGCAAAGATACAAAATTATGTTTCATTTTTAGAATAGCCTGCACATTCCCAATCCAATCATTCTGAAACATACATCTGGTTTGGAATGATAGGCAGGCTTATGGTTGTTATGCTTGTAAGTGGGATCTGCTATGTTGGGCACCATACAAATTCTCTATATACAGCAATTTCTGTATGTTATCACTAACAATTTATTCAATTGATATGAGAAAAAGAAAAGCTCCTTCCTGGGAAAAAAATGAAGATAGAATGTGTGTTCTGGATTACATGAAGAGCATTAAGATACCTAATTTACAGCTATTTCACTTACTTATGGTAAAAAAAAATGAAGTTCCTGAGAATGTGTAAGTTTTCAGTAATGCCTGAAACATTTCAATAGACCTCTATAAGTGAAATACTCTTTAAAATTCAACTTCCAGACCAATTATTACCATGCAGTCTCACAGTCGTTTTACAGACCTAATTACAAATGCCTATCAAGGAAAAACCTCAAGCCAACACAAAAAGGCAAAGAAATTTTATCCAACATACTTAGCAGATGTAGTAGACATATACACCGTTTCAGCAAAAATTGCTAAAAACTCAACTCCATGCAAGGAAAAATAAAAACCAGACAGCTACCCCTGGAGCCTGTAGACAACTCCAAGTAAAATTTGTGCTTCTTAACAATAATGGGCATTAAAAACACAAGAAAAATAGACTACTGAGTGCAATAAGATTGCTCACACCATTTTGAGGATTTAATTTCAATTGTTGTATCATTCTTTAGTAGCAACAACAGCTCATTTTCCACAGATTTCACATGTTGACAAAGTTCCATTTCCCTTTTATGCCCATACCCGATTCCACCCCGAGCCACTGAGCTAAACTCCCATTCAGTTAAAGCTATTGTCAGTCAAGATGCATTCATTCATGGTAACAGCAGTTATATGGTGTGCAGATGATGATGATGATGATTTACAAGCCATTATAATGTGGCCCCCATCTTTTATTGATATGATCAAAAGTATGAGACACCCACTGCTGTTCGAGCACTTTGTATCTTTCCTTGCATATGTATAGGGGTTTACCACGCCTGTGGAGGGAAAAAAAAGAGAGCAAGAAGAAAATAAATGGTTAAAATGCCAAATAAATTGAAAGATGCTTCATTATATAATTAATACATGACACTCATACAAGTTTTTTTGCAGGGTAAACATACATTTTTATTACTTTTTTTATAGGTGAGGGGTTTTCAGTTTTGCTTCTGGTAGGGTGATTGCTGGGACTTCCCTTCCTTACACTGGATAGCAGAATCCAGAAACCATCATTTGTTTTCTCTGTCATGTGTGGCTTGGAAGTTATGCTCCTTCCCTACACTCAAATCCAACTGCATTGTTTGATTAAAGGCCAAACAGCAACACTGGGAGGTAAGTGTTTCCCAACACAATACTCAGAATTAACTGTCCTTGGGAATGGCAACATAGGAATCTGTCTGCTGGGTGTATTGTAACTCAGTGATCATCACTACAACACCTTTGGGCCAAAAAACCCTCAAAAACCCAAGAGAATAAAAGTCAGTCCAAGTTGCAATAAATGGGGATTTTCCATTTTTCCACACAAGAAAGATAGAGATCTATTATTATCTGTTATTGCACCTTACAAGACGAAGTTGATCTACACAGAGGCACCAACTATGAAACACACTTGTAATGAAAACATTACCTAAGATCTCTGTCTTCTTCACCATGTGCATCGAGATAAACAGAACCCCAAAGGCAGAAACGATGGCCTCGTATGATGATGATTACAGATGCGTTAATCAAAAGGAATATTCCTGTCCCAGCTCCACAGTTCTGAGAATGCTGTAATGTTATGGGTGTAGAAAGGCAAGAGTGCAAAGATTCTGTTAATGTCTGTCAACTTTGTAACAGAAGAAATTTCAAAAATAGTACTTTGTTTTGATTCAAATAACATGCAAACATTATTTACTAAGAAATAGTTTGCCAAAGGACAGCCTGGCCCAAAATTCTCGATCCAAACTACAATTCAGTGTCTTGTGCTGCCATAACAACACCTGTATATAAAAACCTACTTTCTGAGTTTCCCTACTCAGAAAGGGAGGCTATTTGTTATCATGTAAAAACTGATTGACAAAAAATAAGCAAAAATATTCTGTACACTATTTTGAATTTGTTGTTGTACAGCAAACTGTATAGGATTACCAAATATTTTCCATAGATGGCAAGAACAGGATAAAGTATTGAGGAAAACTTAGTATTACCTCTTTTACAATAGTTTGTATTGTTAAACATATACTTTCTCTATCCATACTCACACATCTAGTCTACAGCTCTACAAATCTACTAAAATTTTTTTTTAGTAATTCTTGCTTTGTTCAATATGTCATTCATCTCTATGAATAGCACTATCTATATTCATCAATTCATTTTAGCAATTAAAAAATGCACTCTTTCTATATGGTTTGATTACAATTAGAAACTATAATCCCACCAACTACAATAAAAATTAATTATACAGATTGTTAATTCCTTTTTTTATAACATTGTTTTCATTAAGCTTGACACCTTAAATGTAACTATAAATTCTATTGTAAATTTTGCCCACCCCTTTTTCTTCCACCACATTAGCATTATAAGAGTGAAAAGTGAGTTCGAACAATTTCAAGACAGTCCAAAATCTCTCTGAAATTTTATGACCCATTTCTAAATATCTCTCTGACAAATTCCTCTCACAGTTTTGTGAAGTCCATATAGTACGAGTCTTCCCCTAACTGTTCAATGGAAGTGAAGGGAACACCTATCAAAGCAAACCTTTATCACAGTCTGAAAAACTTTAATAGATGTTGTCCAACTCAGGCTCCTGAAAGAACTTACATATATACTGACTAGAAAACTTTGCTGCTGAAAACGTCCAAGACCTTAAACAGCACTTAAGTCATAGCCTGTAGATCCCTAGTATATAGATCCCCTAGATGGTCAGGTATCAGAAAGTACTCAACTCAACTACACACTGGTACTCTATGTACTCGGAAAGCGAGGAAATAGAGGAAAATTAAAATAATATACGAACAATCAGAATGTAAACAAATTTCAGCTGGCTATGAATCAAAACCACGTGTCAACATTACACACCGTGACTTTGTAAGACTTTTACGAAAAGGTGGAATAGGTTGCTATGCAAGTAAATTGCCCCCAGAATCCAGTCTAGGTCTATCCCTCAGAAATAAGCACTAAACCTTATCACTCAGGGTTAGACTAGATGACCCTTCAAGGCCCCTTCCAACCCAAACTATTCTATCGTTATATAAACACATTTTGAAAAGAAAACCATCAAAACTGAGCAATGGAGTTAACAACTATTAATGAGTGTGAGAATCAATTACAGAATTTGAATTAACTCTCTCTTACCAGAACACATTCACAGTAACTCTGTTGTTTACAGCATAGTCCTTTCAAGCACACAAAAGTACCACAAACTAAGCAAACAGCAGGATCTTTAGGAACCTTGGTACAAACAGAACAAGTTTTTCTGTGATAATACTGAAAAATGGTATTGTAATTCTCAGGCAACTGAAGGAGGCGTGGCAAGTCCCACTTAGGTTCCTGGATAAGCAAAGCCTGCAAATAAGGTAAGAATACGTATCAGTTCTGTGCATTTGTTTATGCATTTGTATTTTCTAAAAAAAGAGAATATCAAATAGAAGAAACATGCAGTTTAAAAATCTCTCATTTCTTTTGCATTTCACAAATTTAGAAGTCAAACATCACCTTGTAAAAGTCACCTGCTCCTGGCTGATCACCCTCCCCAACTGCAGTCGTATTTCCTCCTTTGTAACAGGTACAAAATGGGCACTAGCCTTTTCCCAAGGATGTTTTTTCTAAATGGGATGTTTTCATACTTTAAGTGCAAAAACCTTTACAGCTAAAACAAGAGGATTAAGAATGATCTCGAGGAAAGACTCTCACTCCCTGCACTAAGTTTGCTTGGCAATGTCAATGTGCTACTCCCAAACCCTGGCACTGATTATGAAAGCTGCCTCCCAGCTAAAATTTAGACTCAAACTTTCAAAAACAGAACTAGTTTTGAAGTTAGGCTCTGTAAATGATATCTGAAGACATCTGCCTGTTTTTCAAAACTGTATTGGACACAAGCCATTAAGAAGTTACCAGAACTCACAATTTTTGGTAAGACAGGCACTACCTGCCTTAAACACTGTTTTGAGAAGACCAACTCTACACATCTGCTCTTAAAAACACTGTCCAATTTTTGTTGGGGATTTTTTGGTTGGTTGGTTGTTGCGGGGGGTTTTTTAAAAAGTAATATGTTTTCCTTCAATGTAGTAATTTTTTTTCTGTGTTTGTAATTGATGGGCATAGTGGTCAGATAGGATCTTTTTTGCAAGGTCCAAAGTTTTTTTTAGAGTGCATGACCTTGAAACCTAAATTGCAAAGAAAGAAAAAAAAAGGAAGAAATACTGCATTTGTACCTGGTTACTTTCCAAGCACGGAAGAATGCTATCAGTTTCACTGCAATCTATAATGTCTATCAGATTAGCAGCAACTGTATTTTGAGATTAACCTGGGTATTCAAATTTTCACAGGAACAGATCATGTTGCAGTGAGGAATGCATCTGGCTTTCCCCTGACACCACAGAGTTAGGAGAGGGGACTTGAATTGCTGAGATGCAGCTTTGTCACAAAAACAGTGCACTCGTGTTGAAACATTTCCATTTCACAGCAGATTATTTCAGTTGCCCTAACTCCAGTCTTCGTATTATTTCTTTAACCTTCAGAGAAAATATATCATCTTTTATCAGTAACCATTAAACAGCTTTTACCCTTTTAATCTTTTTCAGTATTGCAACTGAAGATGTTCAAAAGTATCAGTAATGTAAACCAGGCAAGAGAAAGTTCTGATATGTATTTTCTTAAAGTTTCTATGACCTGCCCTTTATTGGCTACATGTGCAGAAGACATGGGCACACTTAGAATCATCTGAGGATAGCGTTGCTATATGATGTCTCCAGCAATCATAAAAACCACATAGGTCTTCTTATTCCTGTTTTTAGCCAATTCAACCCACATCCACTAACTAATATTTCCCATTACAATTTCTCTCTTACTTAAAAGTTATAGTCTCAGATCCTTATCCAAAACAACAGTATATGTGCATAATGAATCAAGCAATACATAACTGCTTACATATCGTGACTATTTTGGAAAAAATAATTTTGCTACATACCTTTACTTGATCTGGATGTCTATCTGCAAATGAAGCCAGTTCTGAGCACCACTGTGATATCATGTCAAATGCTGGCACTGGCCAATCAAGACAAGAGGCACTGGTGAACTGATGAGCTGACTGAAAAGATGGTAATAGGCCCAGGCAGCTTGCAAGAACAGTGAATTCTTCATCTTCCTTTTTAGGTATGGAATCAGAGATGTTTAAATTAATACCTAGACTCTTAAGTTTTAAATAGTTCATTAAAAAGATACCTATTTCAATTAAAAAGTATTCTAGCACTAAGATGCTAATAGTCATGCTTAGAGATGCAGGAAGTTCAATTATTCCAGATCACTTCAAACTGGACTCTTGAAACAAAAAAAAAAAATTGTCAGGAAAAAAAACCCTAAAACCAACCAACCAACCAACCAACCAACCAACCAACCAACCAACCAACTTAAAAACCTCAACCCAAACCAAACTCCACAAACAAAACACAAACTCCCCACAAAACCACAAATCCAAAAAACACAAACAAAACAAGAAAGACCCAAACTCCACAATAATTTTTTTTCTGTTTAGCATCCGAAACTAGCTAATAGCTGTTTTACAAAGGAGAGGATGTTGAGGCAAGGAAAAGAGGGAGCTGACCTGCAGTAAACTCAAATTAGTCATGGAACTTAAACATAATTGTCTGCTGATGCAATGTCTCTGAGAACGAAGTATTAAGAGGCATTAAGAAAATCAGTACTGAATTCCATTCTGTGTGGAATTACACCATCTCTGCAAATGCTGGACAAGTTTTAAAAGTATGTTGGGGTATTTTATGAGACAAGCACCTATGACCTAATTAAATAAGCATGAATTTGCTGAAGTTTAAGAATATAATACCATTTTTTTGAAAACTGCAGTGCTATAAAATATGATAAAAAAAATCTTAGGATAGAAAATATATACCATGAAAAAGACACCTTGAAGTTCTAAGTTTTGATCTCTAGCTCTTATGTGGAAACATTTGAGTGTGCCCCTCTCATTCTGTACCTGACAGCTAGGCAAATCCCCTCCAAAAAGATGGTGTTGAAGAAGGCTTGTGATCCTGAGGAAAGGCAGGCAGAACTGCTGCAGATAGCACTCTACAGAATCCGGATTTACCTAGATGGGAGGAAGCAATTACTAAATTCTGTCCCAGGTAAGTTATCCCCGAGGTATGGAAAGTCCAATATGAACCAAGTATTTTTTTAAGCATATTATATAAACGACTGCATCAAACACATTCCAAAGGCCAGCATTTCACTAATAATCTGAAATACTTCTGTAGCATTTTTTTCCCCCTTGGCAAATGCGTTTTCTACTTAAATACTCACTTTTCCAAGTTTCTGAAAGGTCTTTCATACATATGATTAAAACCCATATACTTGATTAAAACCCATAATTATAATAAGTATTTGTCAATAACTTTCTGAACACAGCACTGACCACATCTGATATTACTACAAGAAAGATTTGCACAGGCAAACTCCCAAAGGGATATGCTTTGATCTAGAAAATAAAGAGTTGTACTGCAAGTCTTTAGCAAGATCAGAGAAAAATCATTATAACAACAAGGCAAAAAATCTTCAAGGGGACTTGCTGGATAAATTGTCCAGAAATTTGCCAATACCACTACTAATTCTTCAGTCTCTCCTTCTTCATATATCTTCCCCTTAGACAGTTCACTAATCACATGACCCAGCAATACTTCCCAAGATTTTTCTCCACTGGATGTATTCTGCAAATGAGAAGAAAAGAAATCCAAAAAGCACTGGTCATGAAAAGGAGAAAATGTTTCTGTATGTAGCAACAGCAATGAAATGTATTTCCTTTTGTTCAACACATGAGTATTGACCTACAAAGATACACAATGCTTAAGAAAACGCCTAAATATATAATTTTACAGAAACGGACTGCATTTCGCTCAAGAGTGAAATGTGAATTGCTACTTGAATTACATATGCACTGTACTGAGTGTTTTACGAAAACACTTTTATAATGCTTGCATTTCGCATATTTTCTCTGTGAGTATGTAAATGCTTACTTTAAAACTAGGAACAATCACTTCATGGATACATCTTGTTTTGACAGAATTTGAATTCTAATACACGTTTAGTTTTTTTTAAAGTTATTTTCTAAAACGTACCAACCAGAATGAATGACAAAACACTTGCTATGTATTTTAAATTAAAATTAATCTATCAGAAAGTACAAAGTTGTGTTTGGAATGAACAGTGTCTACTACAGATGGAAAGTATATTTAGTGTAAAGAATAAATAGCCACTTAGCTTTGTGCTATAGCAATTACATTTAAAGGCAACAATTTTTATAGAAAGCCTTAAGACATAGAAAGCAGTATTCTCATAAATATTTTCTTCTAAGTCAGAATAAATTCTACCTGGGAAAAAGATGACTGGATATGAATTTTGAGTTCTGTTAGTACATTATCAACACAACAAACAACAATGGAGTGGAACATTACTGTGATTCTTTAAAGAAACCAAATACTTCAGTACATAATGATGTATATAATTCATCAGTTGGTTTCTTTAGTGCATTTTGACATCAACTTTCATTCTCCATTTTAGATGGGGTCTTCACTTTTCATATTGGGACAGCACACTTGCTGTTTATGCTCATAGTCAGAAAACCAGAAGGCAACACACACTTAAATCAGCAGCTAAGACAAACCTTCTTTCTGTGTTATTCCTGGAAGTTTACTCCACAGGCATTTACAGTGTGCTTCCTATGACACGGTAACACACCTCGCAAAGATAATGAGAGTGAATTTGGGTTTCAAAAATACAATATCCACCTCAGCCCTGCTGAGAAATGAAACTCTTCATGTTTTTTGATCATTTGACATAAATATACAGCCAAGTCTTCAGTTTAATGTCTGGAATACCAAACTGAAATAGATTCACTTGGCATTATCCACAGACAAAAGTTAAGTGAGGTGTGATCTGTGTAGTCATCCCAGGATTAAAATGTCAATCTTTACCAGCAGAGAAGAGAAAGCCAACACGAACCATATGTTTTTAACCACTGGGGCTTAAATAAACTTTAAAGAAAGAACCTGGATTTCTAAATTAAAAACCAGCTTCCCTCATGACATGCATGAGGACGAGGGATAGGCTCAAGAAGAGAAGGGCAGCCAAAGGGCTGGGAGAGAGGAACGGGGAGCTGTGTGATTACCACTGGCCAGTCCTCAGTGCTTTAAAGTGCAAAATACTATATCACTTGAGAATCACTACAGTAAACAATGAAAAAAAGGTTATCACTAGCAGCAACCTCAAGCAAATGTCTTTGTATTTCTAAGAAAATGACAATATATTGAAAGAAGGGGTGGATAGGGAGCTAACAAAATTAAGTACTGTCCAGTGATCCCAACGCAAAAAAAATCCTCAGGCCAGCAGATAATTTGTCCTTAAGACCTTGGAATTCCGACTGACCAGTATGACAAATTTAAGTTATATGTGAAAAGGCAGGTCATGCTTCTCAGTGCGCATTTCATTTTACATCTAAGGCCCAGCTGTTGTATAAAGGGGTAATACCCATTTCTTCTCCTGGTCCCAACACTTCTATCCTTTCCTTTGGTCTGACATTGGCATTCTTCTGACCTTCTGGGAAAATCAATCTGTGGAGTAGAAAGTTAACTGAAGGATTAAATGAATGCTGGTGCTAGTGCAGGGAACTTTGTCTTTGGTGGCAACGGGCATTCAATCAGCTGAACTGAAATAGAAAGATGCATTGTCACTTTACTTGTAAATACTACCAAAAGACAAGGAAACAATAGTGACAAATTTCCTTCTCTGTCTCTTCATCACATGAGCTCTCTAGACCACATAGTGAGAGAAATTTATATAGCTAGCCAAAAATAGCACAAGCAAGTTGGAAAAGTCAAGAGGGTTTTTTTCTCCAACAAGGTTGCCTGCTTTTCCTGTAAAGAAATGCACCAGATCAATGCCCATGGCTTATCTAGGAAGGCTTCAATTTCACAGGAAGGAAAGCTGCATTTATTGATTACAATCACTGCAACAAAGTAGTGAGTGGAACTATAAAGATACAGACTCAAATCTGAAACTCGGTTTTGGAACTAGTTACTAGTTGTGAAACTTTTAAGTCTCATCATGTACCAAAACATGCAGAAATTGCACACACAGAAACAAAATACTGGATTTCTGTGAAGCAGAAGCAAATTACTACATGCAAAACAGAAGTATCTGTTGCATTCCTACCAGAAATGCTTAAACATAACTTCAAAAATGTTTTAATAAATTAACCAACCTTTTTGAGAGCTCCTGATTCTTTCCATGCCATCCTATCTTCAGCACTGCATTTAACAGAAAGTGCTGCCAAGGCTTGAGTATATAATAAAGTGAACAGCACTTTTATAATGCAGGTGAAGTGTTCTGTAAAACAAGGAAAGTAATTTTAAAACACTTGATATTTTTAACAAACATAATGATTACAGAGTCTCTAGTACTGGAAATGATGATTCTGAAATGAAAAGCCAGTGCTGTACAAAAAGAACAACCCCTCAAAACATACATATAACTATATTTACTGGCTTTCAGAAATTACTCAGTGAACAGAACATATGGCAGCCATAGTGAACAGAACAAGTACAGGGCAAGTAATTTTCCACTGCTCCTTATGTTCATCTTAATCCTGATTAGCAGTGACTTCATCCTAGTGACCTGGTGGTAATACAAAATTATATTTTGTCTAAAGGTTATATCAAGTTAAGCTAGTGATTACTGTAGATGTAAGCAAATGCATATCCTACCTCTTCTGGCTCCATTCATACAAATACTGGAAGAATTAAATTCCAAAGAAAATCACCACAAGGACATTTAGCCTACTTCAGTTTCTAGCCCTTCACTTCCAGATATGGACCCAGGCATAAAAGACTTGCTGCTAAACACTCTTGACTGAGTACCTATTTACTGGACCTCACGTGCATACAGAAGGAAGACAAAAGGCAGACTGGCATTTACTGTATTTTCAAAGATCTTTACCATTTTTTTTTTAATATTTAAACAACTATTATTTCCTACAGCTAGGCTGCAGGAGAAAGGTTTCAAAATCGTTTTGGGGAAGCTAGCAACAGAAGCAAAACAAGACTTCCTAAAATGGAAACAGAAAAAAAAAAAATATTCTCTGAAATGAAGATACTCAAACAGTCCTTTTTTATCTTTTTACTTTAGGTTCTATTTCCAGTTCCAAATTATCTAGTTTGTTTTTAAATCTAGGCAGATCAAAGAAGTTTCTATCATCACTTACACCACTCCTTAAGCATAAACATAACTAATATATATCTAAAAAATTGTAGACAAAACTGAGGGGTTCAAGAAGTCCACTCAGGCTTTGAAGTCAAGCAAAACAATTTTATTTACATAAGCACCTCACAAAAACTGGGTTAAATTCATTCTTTCTTCCCAAAGGATTTAAACAAGCTTCATATGTGAAAATGAGAAGGCCAAGAAAATGCAATACCTTGCTTCTCCTTTCCTGTATCTAATATCAAAACCCACTACTGGATTTTAAAACACACAGTTAAGGCTTGAGTACATAATTAATTTTGTTAAATAACAATTGTTTGTTTATGTAACAAGTGTTTACAAATCAGTGCAGACATGGATTTTGAAACTTTTTAATGTCACTGAGTATAAGCTTATGTGATTATAAGCTATAAGCACAATTTAAGCATCTAAAAGATCATTTGTTATTGCATAATTAAAAATAGACTTTTCTGTATTATCTTCCTATGGAACTTGTGTTAAACATGACAACACATGGTCCTATACTTCATGCCCCCCATTCTAGAGCAGGCAGCATTATAATGATACTTCCTCTTCACATTTTCCCAGGAGGAGAATTCACCAGATCCCACTACATCTCGAGGCCGTATTTTTTATCTCTGCTGAAACCTCCATTTTCTTAGCAATCCTACTCATGAGGAATAACAGCAGGCAAGCTTTCAGGAAATTTTCTGGGACTGAAATCTACAAGATGAAACCACACACACTCAGATAACTGTAAAAATTGCCTCTTTGGCCTGAGTTACAGTTTCTAATCGTAGCTAGAACTGAACTCAGGTACTGAGTTCTAACCCCTCAATAGCAGACACAAGCAATACAAATCAATTTCACACTATTAAAACAAGCATGAACGAAATCCACTGCATGTAGAGCAGCAAAGGCAGGCTGCTGGGCAGCAGGCACCAACCTGCCACAGCCTGCTCCACCTTGTAGCTCTGCTCAGGTGATTGCAGTGCTCAACACTGCATGTCTTTGTCACATTTTTAAAAATCTGGTTTTTGCTAAATATAATTACTCCTTGTCCCCATTCCCCCTCTGAATACTAATTGTTCAATTCACCAGAAACATATCTAGCCAATATTATGTTTTTACAACTAAATGAATGCTCTTGTATTTACTCACATGTATGTGACTCATAAATGACTATGAATAACATTTTTGGAGAATCCATAACTGGACAAAAACTGCACACTCCCACATCTGGGTCACCCTTATGAAGTCCTGAATTCTGCACAAACTTCATCTTTTTTTTTTTTTTTCCCCTTTGGAAAATATCTCAGGAGCAGCTCAGAGGCAGCATGTTGTGTAATGAGCACCAAGGCTTTTTTACAGTCATAGAAACATCCCATGGGAGACATACTGAAAACATCAGTCACTGCATCAATTATCATTTCATTCCTATGTTAGCGCTTAAAATGCCAAATGTTTGACAGCTGTAGGTACCTGTAATGCTAGAGCTATTACATTCTTGTCTACTGCAAAGAGCAACTTTGACTTTCCACAGTGTGCGTGTGGGGGCTGTGTGCGTTTTCCTGCTGCCCCCTGGGGCAGGCTGTGCTTTTGCTACATCATCTTTTCAATACAATAATTCTATAGCTTGCAAGTATGGCCGTATGTGAAGCAAACCACTGAGCAAAGTTCTAAATGCCCTAAATGCACTAAAATGCATTTAGGACTCCTGTCCCTAATCTCATAGTCTGACAGTATTATTGCTATGGCTAGGCCAATCTAATCAAAACAGGCTAATCCAGAACTTTTGTACTTATTTTTGAATAATACTGAGAAATGCTCTTACGTTCCTATTTTTAAAACTTTTTGAAATCAAATAATTTCAAAGCATCTCATCCCATTATATGCATCAACCAACACCCTTAAAAATTAAATCTAAATAGGAAATACTTCTAGAACTCTAATTTTAACATTAGTGCAAGAAATGTGCAGATAAATAAGAATATTACCAACAATATGCATCTTTTAATTTCAATATCAAATTAGATTATAGACCCTGGCACGCAATGATGACAGAAGGAATCCACAAAGAGAACCAGATGCAAAATTAAGGACATCAGGCCTTTTTTACTAAATTTAGAAGGAGATCTTTGTATAAATAACCTTTGAAAAATATTCTTCTTGATCTAAAGCTTGAACCCTTCTTTGAAAAAACAACTTCAGAACAAAGGGAGACAGCATTGAACGTCAGATAATCCATGAAAGGTATATTAAAGTTCCAGGATACAGATAAATATTTGAACTTCCGCACTGAAACTGAATACTATTCAAGCAGATTACATCCATACTATATTTAGTCAAGATCCTTATCCAATCATTAAAGAGAAGTGTTAGTGTTCGCCTGAGAGCTGCTTGCTGCACTTTTGTTGCATGTCATTGAAACTTTATAGAAAAAGAATCTGTCAGAACTGTCAGTCAGTCCAGGCCAGACTCTTCAGCAACTGAGCCTAAGCAGTATTGCAGGAAAAGGCACTGAATTTAGGTTTTACACAGCAGAGAAGAAAACCTTTCCCAGAGTCCACAGAGGCTGGTGTCAACTCCCAAAAGCAGCTTTCAAGTTGGAAGAGACGCAGCGCTCCTGAATCGCGGCTGTCTCGCAGCAGCCCTGCAGGCCTGTCACAGCAACGCCGGGCTGCGGAACGAGAGCCCCCGGCAAGCGCTGCTCGGCCCTCCCGCCATGGGGCACCAAGCACAGGCAGGCCCCTGCTGGCCCGCTGACCACCACTTCTGGGCACCTACTAGCCTCAGCCTTGCTCCTGTTCACACAGACCCTGCTTTTTAAATACTCTGTATCGGTATGCTATTTTTTACATTCAATGCAATGCAGAAACCAAAATCACTAGAAGCTACACTGTGTACTTCGAGAAATCTGTACATGGGGTTCCCAAGTCAGGTGTTGGGAAAATAAAACTTTTTACAATTGATGGTAACAAGGAAGAATGTCACATTTCAATTAAATTAATCCAATATCCAAAGACTGTGTTGCAGAAAGGATTGGGGCGGGGGGGGGGGGGGCGGGGGATGAAT
>VWZT01010676.1:591194-606802 GCA_013397055.1 Pachycephala philippinensis | reverse complement strand
GGGGGGGAGGGAGGGTATTGAATTCAATTTACAAAGACAGATTTAAGTTTTGATAACCACCAAGCCACTCTCTCCATTTCTGTACATACACCATCATTTGCTATGCCTGCAAGAAAGGAGCTGGAAGCAAAATCCTTGTTTTGTACGGAGTCCCAATTCACAACACCATGAACACTGCACAAAAACTGCCACAGACTTGAACCAGAACCTCCTATGTGGATTTTTATGTAGTTAGCCCTGTAGAGTTTCAAACATTTCACACAAAATGCTGAACATTTGAAGTCTACAAAAGCTTTGCCCATGTCCTAGTGTGAAACTCAAAAGAAAAAGGTTTCACAAACGGTTTTAGTATCTTAAGCACAATGTTTATTTTGCTGGCTACACTACACAGAGGTACACGTATCAGCCTCATTCCCTTCTCTGTAAATTGGTTAATGCTTGCAAATGCTCTGACCTCCACCACCACTTTTTCTGTAGCAGTCTTTTTTCTGATAGGTTTAGATCAATTTTCTCCTCTGAATGAAGAGGCTGAACAGTAATGACATTTTTATTGCTTTAATCGATGTCAGATTGAAAAAGATACCAACACCCATCCAACAGTTAATAGGGTAGTTAATGCAATTCCCAGTCTGAATTTAAAATCAACAGTTAATAGGGAAGTTAATACGATTCCCATCTGAAGGGCAAGAGATGAGATGTTGAGTACTTCTTACAGAGCACTCTCTGTTTTTAAAAAAACATGGTGTAAACAAAAAGGATTTTAAGTACAAACTTGAAAAAAGATGTAATATTTGATGAAGGACACAATGCAACTTACCTAAGTCTACTGTTAAATGAATATACTGAAAATATCTGCCAACACACACAGAGGCATCAACCTCCTGTGTGTATCCCAGTGTGCAGCCAAGTCCACAGCTCCTGCACCCCATAACAATGGCAAAGCAGCACACACAATTCAGGAAGCAGTAGGGTCAAATAGAGATTTTGTTCACCTCTACCACTGACCTTGTGCTTACCATGAGACATTTCACAAGCCATTTCACCTTAGTTATATCTCAGCCCTCTACAAAGAATTAAGAATATTGAATTCAACTCTGTGACCTACACACCCATTTTAAAAGTTCTAAATAAATTAATTATGACTTATTTTTGTGAACACCATTCTACACCTCCAAACAAAGAATTATGAAATACTTTCTTTTTATTCTGCCTAACCATTTTGATGAAACAAAAATTAGGAAGATAAACAGCAATTTATTTCCCATTTAATGCTTCACAGATTTGAAGTGGTTACATTTATTTTCTTTCTGCCACTTGCCATTTCCCTTTCAACTGCAACATACAATAAACCTAAGAGCAAAGACAAAACATGCTGCTGATATGAGGCATTTCACAGAATTCTCCACAGAATGCCTTACTATTAATTGAATGTTGTCTTTTCTAGGATAAAATATACTTTCTTAAGTGCTTGAATATCGACTACAAAGACACCACTGACTTGTACTTTGGCTTCAACACTTCTGTCCCTGAATTTCAGATGTTAGTCTCATTAAACTCTTATTTACTGATTTTATACTAGTTTGATTGAGTCCTTCCAATAGAGTTAATTTAAGTTAAACTGCAGTTAAAAGAAAAAAGTACATTTTTGACAATAGCCTTCCTATGCAAAAATATTTTATTCTTTTAATATTTTCATATTCTAATAATCTTTTGGATATACTTAATCCATAAGCATGTACTTAACAATTGGACTTGATGATCTTAAAGGTCTTTTCCTACCTAAGTGATTCTATGATTTTAAGTATATTGAATTGGAAAAACAAACCCACAATGTTAATGGATACACAGAGAGTCACTTCAGCTGAATTTGAACATTCAGTAGTGAGGACTGAACACCTCTTAAGGGGAAACAGTTTCTACTAAGGTGTATGCATCAAGAGCAGAACAGTTCCTGAATTTACCTATTCAAAAACTACCAAAACTCAGCAGATATCAAAGCTGCCACACAGATCCCATGGGAGAGATTCTGTTCATTGTCAGTGAAACAGTAAAGTTATACTTGCTTTGTTGTCCTCGTTTTCAAATAAAGGTACATTTACAAATAATCAAGCCAGAGACCAGAGGGTCTGAACCCCTGTTCTGGAACATACATTATCTATCAGCAAGATGAACCAGGTTCAGCTGTTCCTTTTACATAGAAAAAGAAATTTAGGTTTTAAGACAGTTTTGATTTTAGTAATGGAAGATTTTTTAATATCTATTTAATATTTTTCATAATTATACTATATGCTGTCTCTATTGAAGTTGCTGCATTACAGCAATTGTTATCTTCATATATGAACTCTTAAAAGATTGCTGCAATTTAAACTCTGAAACTCAAATTAAATGACAATCTTTCAAATTTTTCACCCTTAGGCACTCAGTTCATCTTGAAGTATTGAGCTGTCCCTCCAAGCAAAAGATGAAGGTCAAACAAAGGACACTTTTCTTTCAGTAGAAATACTTAATAGTTTCTGCTCAGCTCTTGTATCTTTAATGAATAGCTGACTGATAAGGTAAAAAGACAGGGAACACAGATAAATCTGTCAACGCAGAACAAAAATTTCTGTTCAATGCCACCTTTTGTAGATAAGGCAGAAACATTATTTTAGAATACACAGTAGATCAGCTATGATTTACCATCCTGCGAATCATCATGAAAGCAGCCTCATCTACATAATCATTTAAATATACATATTTTTGTAACATACCTCTGTGCAATGGTTGAGGCATGGTTAAAATCTGGATAAGCAAAAGGGATGAGACATCTCTGTAAAGCACAGGAACTTCTGGCAGTTCTTCACTTACCAGCCTGGAAATAAAACCACAAGAAAATCACTTCTGATACTATAAACCCATTTTCATATTTTATTTTGTATTTCTTTTAAGTAGTATTACATTTGATATCAAGCTTACAGAAGCCTAATAACTGACAATTTGCTAACTGATCTCAATTCTAAAACTGATCTCAATTTAAAAATTTAATGTTACTCATGTAATAACTCATGAGGAAATTACCATTTGGGTACCTGATCCTGCTGAAGTGTTTTAACACATTCAAAACTGCCTGAACTCATTATGTCTATGTTGAGAGTCAAGGAGTATTCAAACAATTGAAGTGGTTTCCAAAGCACGGCATTTCACAAGTATACATATATCCACACTGTAACAATAACAAATCCTCAAATTACATTTAATGTTACAGGGAATGCTCCTGTTGGAAAACAGAGACCTTAGAAAAGCTATTGCTTTCCTTCATGTAAAGAAATGAAGGCTCAAGCAGCCACGACAGGTGGGATTATGCAATCTTACACACAGTCTTTATTAAACCCTCTGGATGTCTAGGACAGCAAACAAGCACAGAGATACAGCAAACTTTTCAACTACCCAGATTTACTGACATAACATCATCTTGTACTCCTGTACTTAAAAGCAGAAAATGCTTGCAGATAGGAGGTCATTTCTAGCTTTGTGTCGCAATATTCAATGAAATTCCAACCAACAGTGTTCTTCAGGTTCAACAGTAGAGGCAAATAGCAAAAAAATCAAATGGTGAAAAATCATTCTTCCCTCTTTTAACTAATAGGGAGTGTGATGGAGATCTCAGGCAGGAGCAGCTTGAGATAAAATGCAACACACACCCTCCCTTTCAGCCTTCCCCTTCTGCAACACACGCAGATGCAAAGAGCTGTGTGGGTTCTTACTGCCCTTGGCAAGCAGTGGTGGTGCTGCTGATCTGTGCTGCACGAGCCACCCTGTGAAGTCCTAGTGTCACTGACCCTGAATCTCCCATGCAAAACACAGTCCTCTACAAATGGACACCAGTGTTGCAAAGGAACAAACTGAGCTCTTGCAGACCATGTACTGGAAAAGGTTGCCCACATGTGGCGGGATGTGGATGCAGGCACAGGATCTTTAGTATCCTCTAACAACTTTGGGGATTCAACCAGCCTATCATCTGTTAGGCCCATAAACATGATCCTGCTTTTGGAAGGAGACTACATAGCTACTGATTTCCTGAAAACTCAGGCATCTCTCTGCAGAAGGCACTGCCAGGAGTCATCTGTGATATGCATTTTAACACACAGAAGCAGTCATACAAGAGGAGGATTAAAAGAACACTCATGGTCACATGGCTGACTGGTCTTGTAAAATGAAGTGACAGAAAACATGGTCTTTTGAATTAATGAACCCAGACAGCTACAGAATAAACACCATCTATAACCCTTTTGCTATAATCAATCATTTCATAAAATTATTGTTTCAAAGAACTTAATATATATGTATATAAATAAATATACATATATAAATATGTGAACCTCCTAAACAAAACCCATATATTCTAAAAATCAGTATATTAAATTCTAAAGAAGAAAAGGTGGCAAATATTTGTATCACACTACCAAGCTTCATTTTCAAAATTGTACAGGCCATGAAGATACTCATCTCACTATGTCTCTCCAATTCTACTTTTACCTACAGCTAGTTCTACTTTATGATCTATGACACTGAATTTTAAAATAACCCTCATTGTGTAATGACTTTAAAACCATGGACATCCCTTAAATTACTTCTCATCTTTAATTCTTAATTTATATATAAAGTTGGGAAAAATTTAATTTAGAATAACATTAAAAAAAAAATCTTACTCCCTCTGGTCACATTTAGCTGAACACCTCTAACAGAGGTTTCAATGTTGTTTAATAGTCATGTAACAATTAGGTCAAATACCAGGTCTGTCAAAATTAGTAAATATATATACAGAATACCATGATTGACAGGCAACATCCCACATAAATGAACTCATTTGCACATGCAGGACCAACTGAATTACTTTTCTAATTTATTCAGTTCATAAGAATTGAGAAGCAAAGCTACATTAAATGTCAGGGGTTTAGATAAGCTGCTTTTGCTTACATCAAGTGCTGCAGCACATGAAGCACTCAAAAACTGCTCTGTCATTTGTTAAGAGCCTCAGCAACTTCTTCATTATGACAATGAAACTGAATTTACAAAAAGTGTTTAGAGATGTGTTTTATAGAAATTGTCTGTTCTGTTAATCCCCAATGCATATACGAAAGCTTGATAAATCTGACTACAAAAACTTGTCCCACAGAAGCACTTAATAAAAAGAAAGCAAGTACAACTGCAAATGGGACCAAAGTAATACAAAATAATTCTAATGTGTAACAGTTGTATGCTGTATCAATTTTAAAAAGGGAGGCGGTGTTGAAAATAAACTACACAGTGCCATATGAACATGTCCTAAAATGAAAAATGCCAAGCTCAGCTTTCTCTATGGAACTGACCTCTCCTCCAGCCCAAGGTAATTGGGCTGCACCTACCTCTGTGCCAGCACCAGGGCTGCCTATCACCTGACAGCTGAGAAACTCTGCCTCTGTATTCTGCATCCTCCTCCTGAGCAATGTTATGCACTGTACTCTGAACTAAGCAGCATTTTGCTTATGGTGGTTCCTTATATTTATGCTCCCCATTCCCTCTTCTCTCAATCAGAGACACTTAGAAGTTTTTGCTTGATGATAACTCCAACTAATTATAAAGGTAGAAATCCAATAAGTAAAGTGAAAGTTTTGAGCCTCACACCTCTTTGAACTGTCAGACACAGAAAATTTGAGACACAGGGATATAGGTACACCTAAACGAAGGCTTCTTCGACTAGGGCAAACTTTTATTTTCTTCAGAATTTGCAGGATAAGAAGTAAAGCCCACAAATCCCAGATGGCAGAAAGGTCAAACTTATACACAGCTTCTGATGTTCACTGCAAGAAAGCAGAATTCTACTATTTATTCTAGCTGCACTTTAGGATATAATTGCGATTTTGTATTTGCTCTTCATTGTGTCACAGCAGATTTCAGAGCAGGTCAGTTTCTCATTATACATTCACTGACAGTACTAACATTGGGCATCTCCCTTTCTCTTTTACCACGGTACCCCCAGCAGTCCCTTGTCACCCATTCCCAAACTCATTCACTTTAACCTTTTTAAAACATGGATTCGTAGCTTGACTTTGTTCATGCAGCCTGCCCAAGTTACATCAGCCCAGTCAAAGAAGATGGTGAGCTGTAGCGCAGAGGAAGGAAGAAACAGCCAAGAGCAAATACTCCCAAAGCTGGCACTACTGTCAAAACCTATGTACTATACCATATATCCTGAGAGACAGCTGTTTCAGGCAGGATTTTGCTGTATGGAATAGATCACATAAGTCCTGTTGCACCATGTGTATGTACAGACCACCTCTTGCAAAAACCTTAACTAAACCCCACTATCCCATCATCCTACTCTCTCTGTCTCAGAGCATCTTCATAAAAACTGTGTGTTTTTTCCCCATTTCACAAGTTTCTGTGATGCAGATGTGACTTAAGAGGTTCCTACGCACAGTTGCTCAATCCTATCCCTGAGCTGCAGTTTGTTGCCCCAGTATGACACTAGAAACAATCTCTGAAGCAATCCAGCTTAGAATGAAACATCAGCGAAACACGGTAGTAAAAATAACCCAGCATTTCAGTTTATCAGGCAGTTCCTTCCCTAAGTGCTTCTACTGCAAAGATCCTTAATGTTTTACCAATTCATTCTTTGTTGACATATTCTGTCTGTCAAAACAGACACAAAAATTTCAGCCTTCATAGAGATTTAAATTTAAAAAAATGTGTATCCCTTCTTTTCATGTTTGTCGTTCCTGAATGTGGCTATTTGGGCTAGTCCATTAAATTCACATCTGGGTTTAGTAATTATTGCCTCCAGCTGCTCCTTGCCTGCCCCCTGCCAGAAGCTATTATTCCCCCTTTGCACCACAATAATTGTTTATTTGATCACCATTGAAACCAGATCTCTCCCTAGATGAACAATTTGCTTAAGTACAGCCTTTGGGACCAAGCGTACATTGAATTTTGCAACATAAACTGCACAGGAGGAAGAATCCACTAAACCATTCACAGTTCACCAAACTTAGTTTTTTCTTTTTCCCCCTCATCTTCCAAACAGCTCACATTATTTAGGCCCTTTTTGATAGGGTATCTTCTTGCTCAGGATTTCCTTATTTCTACTTTACCTTGCTGCAGCTGCATGAGTTTCTTCCTATCTTTCCTTTCAGCTGCCATTTTCAGCTACAAGGAGATCTAAACACAATTGTAGAAGACACTGGACAAAACCAGTGGTCTTGGGAAGTATAGTGAAGCAAATGTGTGAGACTTTACAAGTTACTTTGATCAGTTTTCCCAGACATATGAAATCTAAGGCATTATTTATGAAGAATGACAGCTGAGTTGTAGAAAAGTAAGATAAAAATTGTGAGTTCTGCGTTTGGGTAGTTTTACTTGTAAATAATTATGTATATTTAAAGAAAATAGCTATAATTAAATGAGGGTGAGAAGATAATGTAATGGCACTTGCATTCCACAGATTTTTGCGTCTGTGTGGGGTTTTTTTCTTTCCATCTTCAAAATCATCCTTTTAAATAAATGACGATTAAACTAGCTTCTCTGGAAAACTGCTTTCAACTCAAATAATACTTTAAAGTGAAAATTAAATAGAAGAAGATGGCGTATTGGTTTGAGGTTATTTTGCTTCTGTGACTTCCCTAAAGTTAAATTGTTTGGAATCACAGTAATACAGTCAGACAATATAGATCTTTGCCTCTCACTGACATTTCTTTTTCTACAAGTCTTTGCTTGAAGTCTCATGTGCAGGTCAGGCTGACGATTTAGATGACTTGCTTAACTTCAAAGTGGCAGAATGCCATTCACATCTAAAATCTGCAGAGATTATTTCTCCACCATCCTCTTAAGCTTCTTCAGTTTTCAGCAGTGTGTCACCTTCTAATTGCTCTGAGCACTCTTTCCTGTACCTGAAAAAATTTGCTATTCTGTATTTCTCAAAAGGCTGTGTGGCTCTAAGAAGTGTGCAATCAGATCATACCCACCAATCCTATGAATGCCATCTTCAAGTGAAACTACCACTTCAAATTTCTGCAATATAATTACAGATACTCATTTTATGCTATAATTTATACATGAAAAATACGTCCTCAAATGGCCTCCTTTGTAGCTTTCTGGTACCTGCAGACTAAGGTAGGAAAAACATTCCAAGGAGTGAGCAAAAATACTCCAGCTCAAAAGCATCTGTGCATCTCAACAATAAATTATTTCATGGCAAAATGGATGCTATCTCAGCTGTAGCTTCCTACAAACCATTTAGGACTCTGTGCCAAAACAGTATCATCAAGTCTACAAAGAAATACTGAAAACCAGTGCAGAAAACACAAGAACTGCTCAAATGCATTCCCAGCATGCAACCCCTTCTGCAAAGCAAGGCCTTACAGTCCTACAGTACCATTAATTTCCAAGTGACTCAAAATACTGCCTAATGAAATCCAACTTAGTGCACCTTAGCCCTGACATGAGCAATGCATGGTGAATCCCATCAGGTCTGGAAGCCCCCTCTGCTAACAGCTGCTTCCAAAGCCAGCAAGCTCTTCAAAAGCCAGAACAAGAAGTGCACGATCCGTCCCACAGCCATGCTGGCCACATCATCTTCATTTTGCCTCATACAAACTCAGCCAACCATACACCAAATTTATTAACCTTGTCCCCCTGCTCAGTCTAGGTCAGATCTAGATCAGAATCACATGAAAAGAGACCCCCAAAGCAGTTTGAATGCATGCTGAACAGCACAGGTTTTCAGGTTATAAAATGCTTGATGCTTCGTTCTGCTAATGGTTTATAAACTGATCAGTTAATATAGTTTAATTACTCCAATAATCTCATGTTCATTGCCAAGAGAAGCCTGGTTCCAAGAGGACAAACAATAAAATCTTAAACTAGAAATGAGAACAATTGTTTTAATAGTTTTCCCCAGTTTGCAGTTAGCATTGTAGCATTATTATTCTAGATCAGTTTTTGAAATTGCATGATGCTTTCTACCTTTTTCTACCTCCTACAAACACTGACAAACACAGAGCTGGACAGGCACTAAAAAGACAGTCTTTTGATGTAATTGCAAGCTACAAAGTGTAGAGCTTAGAAAGAAGAAGATGCTTAAGGTGCTAAGAGAAAAAAATCTACTGTTTTCCTCTTACGAGGAAAAATCATATTTTGGTTTTAGGCAAGAAACCTTTCTTGTCGTCAAAGTAGAATCTGAAAAGTGATGGGTCTTAAGTCAAGTAAGGAGATGAGTCCTTGCAGAACAAAGTACATGGTTCAATTTATTATATTGTTAATCCTCGTACAACTGTGTATGTAAGGTTAATGTTTTAGAAGCAAACTCAGGTAAGTAACTTGCTTAAAATAATAAGCTTGATGAAAATTTGTAGCTTAAAATATAATTATTTCTCATTTCACATATATTAGGCCTATTCACAGCTGTTAATCATTACTCAACTGCCAATAAACTATTTATCAACTTATGTCAATGTAAATTTTGTTGACCATCCATATCAAGAACAGCAGTGCCCTATCCACTTACCCAATACTATTCAATTTGTACGTGCTTAAGCCCGCAAGAGGTGTATTTAAACTTTAGCTCAAAACTGGTATTTGTCAGATTTTTATGTAAAAGAAATCGGAAAACTTAGTTTTACAAATCCATACATACAATTTTTAGATGTTAAGTCCATCACCATACCTCATAGAGAATTTAAATTAAGACAGACGGTTACCCAAAGTCCCTCTGTAAGGATGTTTCTTTCACCAGGTAAAACTGATATTGGGAAAATTAAAATACTTGCTCTGAATTTTTATCCTGCAACGGCTGGGTTAGTTTTCTCCAGGGGTTGTATGCAGAGTCTATACTGTAGAGGCGCATGTGCATGGCCAACACGTGAAACAGCTGATCTGAAAGGTGAAGAAGACAGATTGCTGAGTACTTTATACAGTGATATGAACTATTTTACATTAAATTGCCATCGTGTATTTTACAAGATTCTGAGAAGTCTGTCATGTCATTCCAAATAAGCTGGTACCCTAACAAGCATATTTTTATTAAGTATTCATTTCTTTTCAAAAAAAAAGGATTTGAAGAGACATAAGATTTCAATAGGAGGCAGTGAACACATGCATATATACAGAAAAATGTTTCAGAGAAAGACTGTTTAGAAAGCTTTGATGACATGTCAGTTGTTTTGGTGCTCCATGTACTTAATTACAGGTGTTTTTAAAAAATCCTGTTTCATACGCTGTTATGTTGCTAAGGTTCCATGCTCACTTCACTTGCCTCTCCAGTTTATGCCAGAAGTGGTGATTTCCTAAATGATTCTTCTAACAGGGACTGATATACTTTTAACTGATACACTTTTAGCTTTTATTCCTCTTTCTCACAGTTAAGTTCTGTGCACAACATATTTGAAATTTAATCTAAAATTGCTACAAATTCTGGCCTATGGCAGGACCACTTCAGCTTTTCAGCTTTAAAAGGTTTATTATTCCTTCTGCCTTCAAATGGTTATTTTGTAGGTAACTTTTGGACAAAAAAAAAATCCCCAAACCAACAAACTTCTGACTACACATCAATGACACTAAAGTAGCAACAGTCTTTATAATGTCAGAAATTTTTCTGTTAACCTAAAGGCAGAGTTTGCTGATATCCCTAATTTCAAAACCCTCTGTACTTCCACTGTATCAAAAATACCATTTGCAAAACATTTGTAGAATTTTTAGAACAGAGGATGCATAATTACTCATGGAGATTTATGGCAGTATTTTATATTAAAATGCTCATTTTTTATTTATCTGTGAATCATATGATCAACACAAATAAAGAAAACATCTAACCCTTTGTCCCATTAAGCAACCTAAGAAGGCAAGCAACATTTAGGTCGACAGCATTTTCAGAGATGTACATGCAATAAAGAGCACAGAATAGTTTGAGTTGGAAGGGACCTTTAAAGGTCACCTAGCCCAAGTACCCTGCAATGAGCAGGGATATCTTCAACTAGATCAGGGATTATTAGGGATTCACTTTTTTTTCAATGAATCTTTTTTTATCTTCATAAGTTTATGCCTAATAAAATAATTAAAGTATCATTTCCCAGAATTTTACTTGCTTTTTTCTTCCTGTCACACTATATCTTGCTATTTGGTGTCATGCTTTTCTCCTGTTCAATTTTCTAGGACCCTGCTTCCTTTTTCGCTTTCCTTTTAACTTTTCCCCTTAGTACCCTGACATCATCTTTCCTCTCCACCCCCTTATTCTTTCAATTGATCCCTTTGCATCTTTCTCTCTATCTATCTCCTTCTCTTTACAACCCACTTGCTCAACCTACACACCCACAGGTCCTCTTTTTCAAGTAGAAATAGCAGCTATTAATTTATTTTCCATAAATAGACAATTACTCAGAGGTACGCAATGGCCAAAAGAGTCGCATGATGAAATCAGCTTACTGCCAGAGCCTGAGGGCTGTAATTAGCTCCTGGGGTTTGTAAAATAATTGGAGCTGTAGATGGCATTGGAATTGATAGCTGCCACCTGCTTTCTGAATAAAACAGTCAATGAGGACAAAATAAGTCATCTTTTCTCCTGGCAAGAGATTCTTAGCAAAACACTGCTTTGCTGCTGAAGTTCAAAATTATGAAAATGTACTTCTATTTCATCAAAATAATTAAAAAAACCCCTCAAGCATGGTTTTATTTGAAATGAAACCCACAAAAATATCCGTTCCTTCCCTCCTGCCTGTTTGCTAAAATGAATGCTTTTTTTTCCCTCAGCTGCTCCTTGCTTTAAACAGAAATGGGCAACTACTCAAAATGAAAAAAAAAAGAAATTAAAAAAAAAAATTGAAAATTGTTCAGAGTAATTATTTTATCCCCTGTTCCTTTAACAGCTATTCTCCAAAGCTTTTACTAATACAAAATTAAGCAGGCAAGCATCAAATTCTAGCACTGGAGAATTTATTTGTAATCTCCACGTGTGTAACATTTATGGAATCGAAGCACATTCTAACAGGGACTGGCTCTGCCCAGGAAAACGCAGTTCAGCAGCCGTGTAAGAGCAGTTTTTGGCCGCGATGGAGGCCGAGCGGCTCCTGTGCAGCGCAGCGCGTTCAGCGCCCGGAGGCAGAGCGCGGCCCCAGGCAGCAGCCCGCGCTCACCGCGGCCCCGGGGCTGTGCCGGAGCTCCGCAGCCCCACCCCGCGGCTCCGCCCGGCCCCGAACAGCTCCGGCCGGGGGCACACAGCCAGCTTTGTTTCTGTTTTACACCGCAGTCACTCCGATTGCTTTACGTACCACTTACTACGACTATGAAGTACTGGAGAAAGCCAAGGAAAACAGCAGAGCACTGGAAAGCAAGAACTGGCAACTTGTTTGTGCATCAAGTGCGTGGTGCTGCACCACGTCCTTATGCCTGAGGGACTGGCAGAAACCTGCCCCGGGCCAAAGGAATACCCGAGGGATTTTCCTGTGTGTTTGTGGAACGCATAATTCCAAAACATAAAACATAAAAATACAGACTGCCCTCCCATTTTCTTTTACCCTACTTGGAACTTTTAAAATATACATAAGTATTGTTTTTAAACGAGTAGCAGCAAAACACTACCATGACAATGGCCCACAAACATCAATCTTGCCCAGTCTTGTGAAGAATGGGAAGGAAGGCCATAACCGCAGCAGGTATCCCAAAGCCCTCTGTCCCTCACAGGCCATCTAAGAGCCGAGTCCCTCCAGGAGAGCCCACCCTTGTAAGGGGAAAAGGCAGGACCTGGCTGTAGCTCAGTGTCACCAAAAGATCATTCTTAAGCAAATTTTGTAGGAAGAATATTCATTTTAGAAAGCCCAACAGCAACAAAATTTGAAAAAATTTGAATATGATCCTCCTCTTCTAATAACTTTGTAATATTTGAGACAGGCTGCATCCAGATAATTTGAATAAATATAAAAGTCACACAATCTGGATGCATAATGTAACGTCTTGCTGCAAGTCATCAGGGGCTTGGCAGGAGTCCAAAATTTAGACATTTGAGTGAGCAAGATTACTACTGTTTTAAAACATGTTCGCAGACTCAAGTATTACCTACATTGACACACTGCTGTCACAACTCTCTCAACTTATGTCTATGTTTTCATAGAATAATGTAAAGCTTAAATAACACTTCACAGAATCATCTAGATTGGCAGTTAGAATTAGTTTTCAGTCCTATGACTGTTCCTAAATCTATTTCTAAAAATGATGAGCATAACTCTATTGTTATTTTATTTTCACTGCTGTTCTTGGTAGATTGTTTTCAACTCTTCCTATACAAACTCTACTTCTTGGAGTTAACCTCTTGTGAGAGGGCAGCAATGAACTCAGTTGGAATCTGTACTTTCAAAAGAGCAGCTCAATGGATAAGACACTGTCTTTGCAGTGGGACTGAAGCTGTAGGAGGGAGCATTGTAATATTGCTCCTCTCACAAACCCCAAAGGTAATCGGTATTTTGCCTATTTATCCACACTGCACCAGCACCTGCAGCTGCATTTTTTACTGTTTTTAATATTAAAGCACACTCACTTTACAGATGTTGACAAAGCTCTTAAAAATATTCTGCTATGTCACAGTGCAAAAAGCAGGAGCCTACAAAGGCAATTTCACAGCCCTTTTCAGGTTTAGTGTGATATGCACAGCACAAAAGAAGACTAAATTCAAGACATGAAAATATAGCGATTTGACAGATGAATGGTAGGAATTCTAAAAATGCTGTGCTCAATTGACAAAAACAAGAGATTCAGGAAGTTGCATGCAGATGTAAGTTTTGGTCCCACTCATACTCTTGGTTTGGTCTTTGCCGAAGTGATCCCAAATTTCTACGTGAGTTTTGCTGCCCTTTTTTCTATTTGTTTTTTTCTGGTCTCTTGACTGTAAGGTAAACACTCAAATTACCAGAGTTCAAATCAAATGATGTTTTCTGTTATTAATTCCAATTCCACAATGTACAGAAATGTGCTGCAGGCAGCAAAACAAAGAAAACTAAGGAATTACCTGACTTTGTATTGCCTGCAACAGTCTAGATAATGTGTTTATAACCCAGTCTCTCTTTATTTTAGGACATATGCTGCTGTCATGGAATTTTCTGTCTTGATCCAGATTTCTCTTTTTACATTCCCTAAATTAGTATTCATATTTACAATGTGAAAACATCACACAGTGACACAGCAGTTCACTGCAGGTGGAATTGAAAACATCCCTGTCTCAACTGTGAAGATCCTACCAGACCAGGAACGCTTCTCCCTACTTCTCCCAAGGTTTCCTGGGACTATCAAGAAGAAGGTAGATTATAACAAAAACCACTTGATACAACCAGATGGGACTTGATTGTCAATAAGGATATTGAGAAATATTTTTTCTCCTGGTAGAGATTTACATAGTCCAGTTAGCAACAGAAGCTGGAAAGACCTGCTGACACCATCTTCCCATTCATCACTGATCCAGTACACTTGAATCAGTAAAATAAATGTGAAGGTCAGGAAAAGCCTATTAAGGAAATAAGACTGGATAGTCTTTACAAAATCTCCTATATCTTTATTAAGTCCTAATTGCTGATGAAGCAGCTAATTATCCTCAACACCAAACTCGCTGGTGTATGAAATCAACTTTAGCAACAGAATTCTTACAGTACCTATCTTTGTTTCTCTCACACTAGATATTAGTGGCATACCAAGTGTTTCAGAAAATACTTAGGATCATCTGCTGGTGAGAAAAACTGCTTTTTCCAAGTTAGCATAAATGGGCACCAAGGATCTGCAGATTGACAGCTCCTAACCGAAAAAAGCTCCAAACCAAGCAAACAAATCCAAAAACCCAAACCTTACAACACCAAAAAGCCCAACCAACCACAGAAACCCTCTGTAGCAAGGCATTCCTGAAAACTTGTTTTATTCTTTTTATTTTCAGTGGCTGCAAAGAGCTGCATAGGACTCTTTGCAACCATATCCACACTAACGATTAGAGGAAAGAGACAGGTGCAACTCAATCTTGCAAATCATAAAAGAATTAGGTTTTTCTCCCTACAGGAATGACCAATACTAAGTGGCCCCAAGTGTCACTGTCCATATTGATAAAATGGAGACAGCCATTACTTTCAACATGGTTGAAAATTTTGATACAGAAGGATCATGAAGAGAAACAATGAGTTTCTATGCTCACAAAAACACTAAAAGCACTGATTAAACTGATACTAACGTCATAATAAAGATAAAGGCTTCAAATGAATGAGAAAAATAAAACCAAAACAAACCAACTAACAAAAAAAACCCAACTCCCATGGAGCAATGCTGTTTCTCAATGTTTAGAGCCATAGCAGAAGTTACAAAGGTGCTGGACATTCTATTTAAGAGTTTAAACAACTCTTAAATAATTTTTTGGTGTCCAGTTGTAAATAATATCCTTTCCAATTATTGCAGTCGATGCTGCAGTGCAAGATGGCTACTTGTGGGAAGCATAAGGATGAGGAGGTCATTTACAGAGAAACTGAAGCCAGAGGACAAGAGGATAAAATATTCCATCTTTCCCCAAAACCCTAATCTTATCCTTCTCACAAAGGGGAAGAAGGAAAAAATTAAAAAAAAAAAACAAAAAAAACCAA
>VWZT01010676.1:512917-591127 GCA_013397055.1 Pachycephala philippinensis | reverse complement strand
AAAAAAAAAAACAGAAAGAAAGAAAAGTACTATTAAAAGTTAAAAAAGGAAGAAAATAAATTAATTTATAGGTAACTTTTAAATTTTGTGGAACTGTTCATCAACTACTGCAAGATTACCAGAGTACAAATAGCAAAGAAAAACAGATCTACACAAGCTAAAGAGAGGTCACAGAATCAGAGAATGCTTAGGGTTGGAATGGATCTTAAAGATCATCCAGCCCCAACATGCCCAGCCCCCTGCCATGGGCAGGGACCCCTTCCATTAGACCAGGTTGCACAAGGCCTTAAATAAAAACCATACAGAGAAATCATAATTATTCAGCCTTAATGCTGTGTTTTGACCCTGTTCTATAAATATGGAACAATGAAAATGAAGAGGTACACAAATCTATTACACTTTATAGAACAGAGAACTAAGACCTGTACAGTAGTTATATATCATAATTTTCCCTAAACCCAAAAGAATTCGCAAGGCCATAGACTCTAAAACTGTACTGTAGTCCTTCAAATAGGACATGATTTTTAACTAATAAGTAATAGGATCCTATTTGCATTTTTTGGTTCCACACACATATAGAACTTCAAGCTTTAAAATGGCAATTTTGCAGCCAAATTTTCTTCTCACCATTCTTCTCACACAGACTTGGTCACTGATACTAAGAGCTACATTAATCATTCTTAATTTTACTTCCCAAGAGCAGCTGCCCTCATGGTGCAATCCACTAAAACAGTTCTTAACCTATTTGTTCTCACCATCTTCCCTGACGTTTGCTGCTGTAACAGCTCACCTGGGACAACGTATTTTATTTTCCACAATATCTAATCACCAAACTTCACAATTGTTACAAGACTACTACAGAGTGGTATGCTTAATCGCAAAAGAAACCTCTCAGTATCTCACACACAGAAAAAGCAAAACAAGGTTATGTTTTAGATTATTTCTGCTGAACCTGACATGAATGATGTTTAAAAACAAAAGCAGTGTCAATACTGGGCAAGGAAGACTTTAACAGAACAGTACTCAAGTTCTAGATAGGGTATGGATTTTAAAAATCATTCTTTCCTCACTGGATAAGACAATGAAGAAGTTGAAGGTACATTTTAAATAAAACTTCAAAAACAGGATTACTCTTGGAAAAATAAATGACTATGGAAGGATGATAAAATATACTTCAGAACATGAATCTACAGAACTGCAATTTTTCATCATTTAAATGCAAGGATATGGAAGGGGCAATGAAGGAAACACACAATTATATAATGGTTTAGAGAAAACAAACACTGATATATCTATAAAGCTAACTCTGCTCCCAATGGTCATATTTAGCTTAATGTCCAAACCTAAATATAATAATAACAAATGGAAATATTGTACCGGTCTCTTCTAGGAGAACCTCATTACCTTACATTAAAAAACAAGTCTATTTTAATGCAAGATTAAATATTACTAGCTTGCTAACAATTTTACAAAGTACCAATACAAGACATAACCAACATGGGAAGATTTTAACAATGAACAGATGACATTCACCTCTCGGTGCTGTGTAACACCACGACACATTCATATACATAGTGCCTTTACCTGGAAGGCCTTGAATGTTTCTGGAGTGCAAGATAAATACTAAAAACACCAGTATGACTGACTTAGATGTAAATAAGAAAATTTACCATTCTACCCAAAAGTGTGGAAAAAACCAAGTGCATTGTGGTAAGATGCTGTCCATACCCCTTTATCAGAAATATGACTATAATCCTTTTAGCAACTGCTAAAGGAAAAAGCACTAGTACAACACACTTAAAATTACACAACAGTTTAAGAAAGGAAGAGAAAAATATTATTGTACACCAAGTGCAATGTATTGTAAGCAGAAAAAGAAAATAAAATCAAGGTATCTTTTTAGGTTTAAAAAAATCATCAATATGCTTTTCAATCAATATTCTAGCAATTTCAGATTAAACCCCTGTGTGCAAGTACATGTAAACAGTCAAATGACATCATAGTGAAAAAATTTCTTCTCCCTACATATATATACACAATTCTGAATACAAAGGGGACAATCTTTAAGGACCCTTCCAACCCAAGCCTCTCTGTGATTCTATGAAAACAAAGTTTTCCTTACTGGGCTATTGCACTTTACCTACAGACAATTAATGCACAGTTTCACAGTGGATTTGCAACCAAGAAAGATGTATTTTAGGAGCATTCTATATTTTGTAAACTAGCACATATTTTTAAAAGCAACAATTGATGTAGTCTTAAAGCTTCTCTTTAACAAAACAATTTCTGTACTTCTCATGTGTGAGAAGGATCTCTAACTTTTGGTAAGTTTAGTTTGTTCCAGTAATCTATTTTGATGAACAGGAAAACTGGTTCATTTTCTGAGACATAGAGAGTCAATGGCAAGATACTAAAAAGGCTGGGAAAATGGGTAAGTATGATACATGAATTTAAACAGGACTTAAAATTGTCATGCCCAGTTGAAGTATCCATCCAGCATAAGACAATTCTCCAGCGGAAATACATCCTCCATGTATCATTTCCAATTTTGTAATTCTCCAAAAAGAAATTTCTCCAGTGATTAAACTATTTTCCATGCATTTCAAGGCTTGAGAAATATGTATTAAAATTCCTGACAAATCTTTTCACAGACTGTCAGCAAAAAGTATGCTTTCTTGCAAAGGCGGGTCCTAAGTATGTAAGAGTCCTTCTTTATGCAAGAGGGCGTTGAAGGGATGGTGTGGTAAGAGTAAGAAAAAAAATAAATAACGTATTATCCAAGCCACCTAGTGTCAGCTAGCAGGCCTTAGCTTGGTGGCATTTTTTTCTTTCTTTCTTTTTTCTTCAAATAACCCCAAAGAAAGAAGAAACACTTTGAGGTAGGTTCTCCCTTTGTATCAACTGATGGAGTTCAAATAGCAACAGTGAAGCTACAGAGATGTACACAAAGGAAGCTGCCCACCAATCCAGTGGTTCAAGCACTCTCTGCAAAGTCATAATCTTCCAGCACTTAATGACATTAGTTGGTGATAAAGCACCATCAGAAAACCCATTATCTTTTAGATCTATTTATCTATCTAGCTAACTTTTAAATAGGTACACGTAACAAAAATCTGATGTGACGCCAAACATTTAACGGTGTTTTAATGAATGTGTTTCATTCCACTTTTATCTCAAAAAAGTAAATCACACGTAAAAACTGAGATCTCCTGATTTTGCAAAACTATCAATGAGATAAAAATATGACCTTGCAGATTACAGGCCACTTCCCCAAATACATTCTTCTAAACTCTAAAATGTCAAGAAGTTTTATGACCAGTAAAGCCATGTGAAAACAAGGATACACTATCATTATGTGTAACATCATTGTAAATTTTTTCACTTTCAAAAATTTTTCCATTTTAAGCTGAAATCTCCACCCTAACCTGCTCGTCATGTTCTTCCAAATACATGCCTGTGAAATGAGTAACATGTTAGTAAGAAGCTAAAATTCAGGGAGAAAGTGTCCATCTTACTAGGTGAGGACACAATTAAAAATACATTGTAATCTAAGTATAAATTATCTGCAGAACCTTGGTTTAATAAATGCTTCAAATTTGCACACAGTGATCTAGAGATGTTCTTTTAACACATGCACTTTTCAGGTACTTTGGTCTGCTGAGAAATGGGGGTAATGATGGTGGGGAAAGACAATGTGCAGTATGGTTTAAAACCACTTCTCAAAATATCAACACATCAATGAAATTAGTTGAACTACATTTCCTGGCAGTAACAGAAGGCTTTTGTCCTGGAGGGAATATGGACAGCACAGCACCTGGTGAAATTTCCATCCCCCACAAATTGTGTACCAAAAGGCAGAGGTGGGCCTAAGCTTTCTTTTTTCGTATAGAATCTGCTGCTATTGCTACATAAGCTTGACTTAAATAAGCATTAGTAGTAGTAGCAATATTCTGGCAGGATTTCCAATTTTTCCTGACAAAAGAAAATGTCCACTTTTAACTGTTTATATTCCAGCAAAAGATTAAAATATTTTCTTTTAAGAAATAACCACTTCTGGCAGCAAGAAGTTGCTTTATTTGGCAATTATTAAAGGTTTCAGAACAAGAGGAATTTGAAAAGTTCTACGAAAGAAAATTTGCAAATCTGTGTGGAAGAACTAATTAAGGCAAATTAAAGACACGGGACATTGTAGCTACTTATTTCAAAGTATGAGACCAAGTCATGAGCTGTATCAGCATTCAGAAAACAAACTTCTTTCGTATTGCTAGCAACAACCAGGGTGAAACAAAGCTTTCCTGCTTCACCCATAAAATACTTCTTGTGTTACTCATAAAAATGCAAACTTATTAAAAAATATTACATGGATAGTATGACAATTGATTTCTAAATAATTGTACTCACAAAACATGAACAGCTACAATGAAGAATTTGTGCAAATTAGTTTTAAGATTTCTCTAACGGAAACATAAAAACAAAGACTTCTTATGGTAGAAAAAAAAAAGGTTTTAAAAGGAAAAAGTTGATGTAATTTAGAAAATACCAGAAAGAACTAGATATCTTTATTCAATATTCTAATAATTTATACTGCATTTAATAACATGGAACTTACTTAAACATGACCTTTTCCCAGCTGTGCTTGCACCTCCTGAACACAAATTTCCTCCTCGATGGACCAGCTCAAGTTCCAAGTTTGTTCTGTAAGAAAAAAATAACAGTATTGAATGGAACAACATTATTTAAGCTTCTACAGACACAAATGAGTCATGACAATCTCCCAGCATACACTAAATAAAAGAATATTGTGAAATGATCCTTAGTGTGAAATACTGCCAAAATACACCTCAGAACAAAACAAATTTTATCAAGATACTGTCATATATGGTTTTAAGTACTGTATTAACATAGTACGGTATTGAGTTGTGAGAGAAGAATTTAAACATTCTTAATTCCGAGGCTTTCTTCTTGTAGGCACACACAGCTCAATAATAAGGGAATTTATGTGCAAATCTGAAAAGACAATACACAGATTGGCTAACTTTCAGTCAATCACATACATCTAAAAAGTGTTCTCTTTATTGGCAGAGCTTTTGTTTCACTTTAAACAATCAGAGAGTACAATGGATATGGCATCAACTAAATATGAATACAGTCTAAATTATAATTAAAGCACAGCCCTTTATAGATAAGTTAGTTAATAAAAGCCTTGGAGCTTAATTCTGAATGAAATGCTATTCACAGCAGCTCATTAGTATGAAACAGGAGTTGTGTCACTAAGTCTCTGCATGTCACACTGATGCTTTCTTTCTTGGTATTATTGTAATCTGATACTTACGCACCAATCGTTTAGGCCAAATTCAATAATTTTGTTTAATTTCAGAATTGGATGTTTCAGTACTGCATTATCTTTTACTCTCAAGATTTGGAGCAAACAATTTATGTTATATTTTCTGAGAGCCTGTTTTAGTAAGTCAACATACATTTTTAAATTAAAATAAAAGAATATAATTCTATTATTCTGAAGTGTTGTTTTGCTAATTCAATTCAAACTGCAAATATAATTCTAAACATATTTTGTCCTCTAATGAAAACTGAAACAATTTTAGGTTCAATATAATGTGACTGAATCCATACTAAAATATATTCTAGAATTTTAGGCCCATAATGTATCCAGGCTAAGAACACCCCTCCCCCGCCCATTTAAGAAGAAACTACAGCATGACTTTTATTCAAAACAAATTATTTTTAAGAATTTCAGCTTCATCAACTTGAAAGAATAATACATTTTGATACGCAGTGTTTGTTAAGATACTTTCCTATGTTTTTAAAATAGCAACATTTCTGAATATTTCTATCCCTAAGTTTGCAGCTTATGCCATCCATTTCTGAAGGAATGCTTTAATCCTCTCTACTCAGAAAAGGCAATTTAACATTGATAATGTGCCGGCTCAGAGCTCCATCTGGTTGCTGCTGATAAGGGCATCTGTGTGACAGGGGAATTTTCCACTCTTCAGGCGATTTGCAGTGCTCACTGAACTTCTGAAAATCTACCAGCAAGGAAGCAGGGACAGGGATTTCATATTAGTGGACAAAATAACAACTGTAGATCAGCATGTGCTAGTTCATCTCGGGAATATGAAGGAAATCAGTATGTTTTATTTCTACAAACCTTCTGATAACTAATTTGTAGAACTAAATTAATGACATTCTATTAAAACCCAGATAATTAAGATGGAAACCAAAAAGACTACCTGAATGTTTAAGAATAATTTTCTAGACCTACAATTTTAAATTTGCCTTTCACCAAGATGTACTTGCCATTTCACAAAACAAACCTCAGGGACAATTCTGAAAAATACCTCTTGCTGGTACATATGAGGTGTCATATTTTTACCATAAAGAATGCAAGAAAAGTTATTACTGTAAACATATAGTCTGTTCACGTATATGATACCAACTCTCACCTCCCACACTTCTTCATTGTCCTCAGGTCCTCAAAGGCAGCACCTTATAGCTCAGCTTTCTTGGAAATGTAAGTATTAACCTTTTCCTTCAATATGTCTCTTTGAAAACATACCTGTACCTTGGCATAAAAATGCACAGTAGAGAAAGCAACTTCTGTGAAAATGAGCACTTATCCTTCATAAAATATTGGACATCAGGTACAGACCTCAATTGTTTTTGAAGAACACCAGTGTATCTCCTCCCTAATTTGAGCTCCCTTCTGCCTTGAGGATCTGAGTACCCTCTGCTCTTTACTGAAGAAAAGTAATGAAGAAAAATTGGGGGCATCTGATAGAAGCGTGGAACACAGAGTGGTCTCTGAAAGAATCCTTTGCTATCTCAGACTCCTCAACATGAAGGAAAGAGAATGAGAAAGAAAATCTATACGAGTGTCTTTTTTTTCCTATCTAGAAATCTTAGCGTCATTCACTGGAGCAAAAAAATTTGTAGAACACTGCCTTTATCTTCCTCACTCACAGAAAAAACCCTGAGAAAATGGATTTTGCTCAGCTGTCCAGACTCCTGATTAAAAACAGACCTACTTCATCCCTTCTTGTGGGCTTTTTTTAAAGGAACATATTGGAGGTGGGAAGGGTGATTTCGTATTTCTCAGAATTCATACCAGGACAGAATAGGGGGAAATAAAAATGCAATGTCCTTTCCAGAAAGGGAATATATTTGGATGGACTTGCTCTTCCTATTGGGACAGAAGAAGCGTACTAAACACTATAATTTTTCTCACTTCAATTTACAAACACAACACATATATGGAAAAACCCCAGATACTGAGACACAGACTCAGAAGGAAAGAACACATGGCTCTTATATTAGTCTATACACAGCTGACAGAAAAACCAAAAGGTTTGTTTGCACAGCCAACAAAAGCATGAAACCTACTGCTATGAAATACAGAAACAGTCCTCCAAGATATCCCCACAAACGACAGTCTTCAATGCTATGAATGTGGAACTATTAAAATTAAAGCTAGGCACACGTGATTTGGGAATGACACACTACACTAATCTCATAAATGTCAGCAAAGACCAGGAGGAATGCATATGAAAAGGGTACAGATTGAACAAGATACGACTGTTGCAAAAGCAGGAGGTAGCCAAGGAGCTGCTCTTCCAGCTGTGCATGCAAATCAGGATGCCAAGACCCAGAACGCCTACTGCTAGGACAACAGACAGCAGCTAGCCCTTCCACTAGGTGGTATAGAGTTCTCTTGTAATTTCTTCTCTCTGCTACCAGTGACATATGCCTGGGAAAGCAAAAATGAAGAAAAGCAAGTTCCTTTTTTCCTGAAGAAGAAAGAATAACCTGCAGCAACTGGCTACGTATCGTTTCACCAGTAACATTCTCGTTCCAGCAAGCAGTAATCCACTTCAAAGCTGGCATTCAGCTGTAAACTAGCATCTTTCAGGACACGAGATGATGTCATTTTCTGACTGAAAATGGAACATGACTTCTAAGAAGATTAAGAGTGTTCAATTGACATGCAAATATATGGAGTTAATAAAAATATTACATTCAAATGCTCATCTAAACAGATGTTAAATACCAGGAAAAACTGTGTAACCGCTGTAGATGGTCTACCAAAAACATATACCTCAGAACACCTGGATCTAGAAGTGCTCAAAGGTTACTGGTTGGTAAGGAGCACAAGGGTATCATTACCTCAAAAAACAACTGGATGGAAATAAGGAAGAAACAGGTCAAATGACAGGAATCACTCACAGAAAGTAAATTACTTCAGTATGTAATTTTAATTGTGGATAGTCTGTTGTTTGATTACTTAAAATTAAACATATAATAAAATCATACGAAGAAAACTCTTTCAGTTTGGAAGATTACCAGCTGATTTACGTATTTCCATAAATACAAACTGTAAAGTTATATTAAAATGTCTATTTAGAAGTTATTTTTTACATCTATAGTTCTGATGCAATTATCAAGTAGTAGAAGCATGTAAATCTGAATTGCTGCACTGAAAGGCAAGAGAAGTTAACCACCTTGAAGCTGATCCGCCAGGTTCCCTCATAAGTGATCTTATGAGTTATAGTAACAATGCAGAAGGCTGGATCCAACACCTGAAATTCTTCAGTCATGGATAAATGGAAAATTGCTGACACCAGTCTAACCCTGACAGGAAGAGGCCACAAGGAGTACAAGTGACTTATCCTGCTCTTAGTGCTCAGCCACGATTTCTCTCTCCAGCAGTGCAAGCAGAAATGAAATGCTGTTCTGGTTTGAGATATTTTTTAACTCTTTGAATGAAAACAAATCTTGGGCTCTGAGTGTAAATATAAAAGTAATATATAGATACATTTGAAATATGTTTAGCTAGCATTTTTAAAATTATATAACATTGAACCGAGAAACGTACTTTAACACCATTTTTGTATCTTAAATGGCATGTCAAGTTATGGTTACAAGTAATCATACTTTTATATGTGAAATATTAATTTTGAGTCCTTTGTATTTTTGGAAGGGTATTAAATTGTATTGATTAAACATGTAATTGCTAAAAAGCTCAACATTACTTATCCTCATATGGCATATACCACTTAAAAATATAGACTAATCCTTTAACTTGCTATGTATAAAATTTCATAGCTCTTCTTTACCAGTTAAAATACTCTGAAAGAATACAGATATATTATTGTATAATTCTATTAAGAGAAATACAAAGTTGGAAAAGAATTCTGGAGATTAGATGGTCTAACCTTCTGTCAAAAGCAGAACCTTAGATTTGATTACTCAGAGTCCTGCTGAGCCAAGCCTTGAATATTTCCACTGCTTATATACTAAAGACACTCAGCAATCAGAGTTTATGAAACTGCAATAAAAAAATGCTACTCAATGGCATCACTTCTATGCTTGCAGTTTCTCTGCAGTCAGCACCTTCCCTGCAGGCCTCAGTAAGTCAGAGTTTAGAAAATTATTTGCTTAATGAGTATTTCAACTTCTTATGGGAAAACCTTGTATCACAGTAACTCTGAACAGATTAAGCATTCAGAGTACCTTAACATTAATGGAATAGATGGAAGGAGGGACGGATTTTCTTGCAAACCGTACATGACACTAACAGGTCTAAAACTACAATCAAATATCACAAAGAAAATGCTGCTGGGTTTCGACAATTTTTTAGAAGTCAAAAGACTACATGAAGAGAAATTCCTGGTTGCTGATGTAAACAAAAGCTCCTTCTATGATCCTCATTTAAATCAATAAAACTAATGTCTGGCATAGAGATTAAAAACACCTTGTGATTTAAAAATTAGCAATACAGCAGTGATATAGAAAAATCTCATTCTGCCAAAGAGAGACAGAGATTTGACAATTTGGGAAAGCAAAGTAAAAAAAGAAATGCAACATAAAATTTTGCTATATGGAAAGCAAAAGCTTGAATTAAGAAGAAAACTAAACAAGCATACGACACAGTGTTCTCCAGGTTTTGTGCCACTGCTGCACATAACAAAAATTAACTGAGACGCACATCTTCTCATCTTGCATAATGCCTGTATGTGAAAATCAGAAAATGTAACTTTGATGCACTGAGTATTCAAAAAGTCCTTTTTTGGAGAGAATGAAATACTTTTTTAATGCTTTTTTTTTAAAGAAGAAGGCTATCTAGTGACTAATACCATTAGTGAGAAATATAAAAGAACAAATATAAAAAGAAAAACATACCCACCTGGCTACAGAATACATGAACAGGAAATCATTGTCAGGTGACCCAGGAGTCTTACTATAATCTGTATACTTCTTCTGTGTGGTACTTTTTATATCTTTCATTACAGATTCCATTTCTTTACTGAGGTTGGTTTCAGACTATGAACAAAGACATGAAAAAATATTAGTTAATTTTACCTGAAAAAATTCAGTAGCTGATTGTAAAGCGTATCACTTTCATATTTGTAAAACACATTTGCAGGTTATCAAAAAATATGCATTAAAAGTCAGCATTCTGTCTCACAGAAGTGTCAGAAAATTTTGGAAGGTTATTCTGATTTGTTCTGAATGTGAAAACATAACTGTTTTGTCCATCTCCTAAGTTTAAGAATCTACTGCTTGCGCTATTTTAAAGTATATTTGCACTGTACAAGTACACAAAAACACAAAGCATCTCCATCAAGACTGGAAGGTAATAAAATTTAATATAATTTATTCTGTCATTCAGAGGACCTCGTGAAACATTGTAACACATGAGCATCTACAAACTGCTCTTTTTGTAAAACAAATAGTCCATACCTTACGGAGTTCTTAACAAACATTGTTTAATTAGCTTCCAGTTACAAGAATACTGTTATTTTTTCATGGCATGGAAATTATAAATATATTTTATATTATATGACTTTGGTCTATGTAAATTACTATGGAGAAAACTGAAAATGTACTCAATAAACAAATTGTATCAATCACATTTTGTCACAGCTTTCAACTGTTTATTTTTAGTAGGTAATGCAGTAAATGCCCTAAATATTTACAATTTCTTGATAAGAAAACAATAGTATGTCGTCTTCCATATCAGAAGAAAATGAACTTTCCCGGGTTGCCAGGTTTCTAAGAGATCACAAATGCAATATAATGGCAAAACTGAAAGGTAGAGGCAAATTAACAAGGATCTTTCTGCCTTACACTGATGCTTACTGGGAAAGTTCCCAGCTGTTCTTGAAGATCTTCCACCTCTTGCACAAGATCTTGCATGCACTTGTTACTATGACTTTGCCAAACGCTTCTTTCCATGTTGTTTCCAGGATAACAAGGAAGAACACTGTTGGCAAACTGCCTACACAGGGGACAGGTAAATTCTCCTTTGTCCACTGAAAAACCCTGGAGGACTTGGTCATTCTAAAAGAAAATAAAGAAGATGTAGCTGAAATTTGCAAACTATGATTGTTTTTTTAGTTTGACATTTCAGGTGTATAGCTAAAAAAACTGAGTCTAAAACCTAAAACTGTAAGGAAGAATAATGAGAATAGTTCCCCCTTTTACTGACAAAGGTCTTAGCTACTAGAGACTGTCTTACAATCCTCCAACTCAACTAATTTTCCTGATTTTTAAGTACTCTCCATTCTCAACAATATCCCCATAATAAACTAGAAAGACTTCAATGGTGTATTTCCAACATTTCATGCGTGTTGCCTCTTTCTGACAATTCCCATAAAGTTTGAGACTCCAAGTACAACTGAAAAAAACCTAATCAAGAAGCCACTGGCAGGCAGCATGAGAAGAACCCTGATTATTTCTTGTATCACATGAAGGATCAAAAAATGGACACAGAAGTACATGTTTGGGAAATGAGGATGTGTCCTCAGTATTCCTCTTAACTGGCAAGCAACCTTGCTTCAGCTTCATGAATTTCCCATGTTGGTATCTGACTGCATTATGTAAAAATAAATGTTTTATCCAGATGAACACAGGTCTATATAAACTATTTCGGAACTAAAAATGGTAGTAAGTAGTCAAAATTATTATGTGCTCATCTAGGCACTAGTAAAACTAGTGCTAGGATCAGAAGTTCACTTAAATAATCTAGAAATGTTCAAGAATATAATTACATGGCATAACAGTTTATTTCAAATTTAATAGAGAATCCACCAGAAAAATTATTTCAGAATTGAAATGATGCAAAACATTACTTTTACAAAATTCTGTAAAGTGAGATTCTACCATGAAAGTCCAGATTTTGCTGCTGTATTATTTTATATAATTTTTATATTATTTTTTATTTATCTTGATGACAATTACTGCTGCAAGCAAATTTAAATTAATAGGGAAAAGAATAATTAATCATGGGGTCCATGAAAGGTTGCACACCTAGTTTATTTAGAAGTTAAGTTTCACAGTATGAGCAATGCTGATACTAAAAATACAAGGAATTGCTCACAGGTCTTCTCAAAGTGGGAATAAATCAACAAAAATTACAAACCCCCCCAAACCACAAAAACAAACAAACAAAAAAACACAAGCCCCCCACAAACACACAAACAAAAAAAAACCTACCCAAAAACCCACCAAACCAAAAACCTGAAGATATAGCCTGTAAAATAATCTTGAATAAAAATGCTGTTTCATATAAAACAAGAAGTCACCACTTAGTCTTTATTTTTTTGCACTGGTTAATTTTGTAAAGTATTTTTTCTGATATATCAGAATAACTGAAAACAAAGTACTTTTGTTAATAATGTCAAGATGCAATGAGAGATTAAGTTATTGAGTTCTTGAAACATAATAAAACCATTCTGTACATTCATACAAAACATTTGATTGATCTGATTTGAACAGCATAAATCTAATTGATTTCAGTAAGAGCAGTTCAGATCCAAATAAACAAATATGACCTTCAGTTTTACTTACCCGTAAGGATTCCATGTAAGATTTGTGACAATCTATGTGTAAAGTGTGACCACAAGTTTGTACATAAACACCTCCTTCCCAGCCTATTGACACTGCTTGTAGGCAGGAACTCTAAAACAAAGCAAAAACAGTATGAACAAACAACAACGATTATATATAAAGCTATAAAAGTATGTACCATAACTTCAAGATTAACAAGATACACAGAATTTTATTTACATGCTATCTAATTAAAAGATATCCTGAGGAAATAAAGAAAAAAATCCATTTTATAAAGTGTTTATTTATGCTGACTGACATGGCTGCCATTATGCTGTTCTTTCCAACAAAGAGCCAAATAGTTAAATTAAACTTCTGCAGCTCTTGTCACTTAAGATAACAACTTCTTTAAGGAGCCTCTTGTATTACAGCATGAAGGTGGGTCTAACTCCAACAGCTGTCCCAAGAGCAGAAGTTATCCCGCTTACTAGGGCAATATACTGTTCCAATACATTTCATTCCATTTTGTAGATAACCAAAATAACAACACCACAGTTATATAATTAAACCCCAATCTGTTATTAAAATTTAGTGTAAACACTTAGGGGTTTTAATGAGTTTTTGAACAGCATTATATATAACTCATCATAACTGGAAAACAAAATACTTGTTTAGTGAGCTCTGTTTTATACTAGGTTTGTTTTGAAAACATTGGCCTTATTCAAAGACTGCACGTACAGCCCACAAGTCCAAAAGAGTTACCCCACTGATATCTTTTTTTCAGAAAATAATGACCTGAAGAAACAATCACCTCTGTCACACTTATCAGGAATTCTAGAAAATTCTCTTGCAGAATATCTAACTATAGTCAGTGTAAGTATTAAATCTCCATTTCTCAAAAATTTCATGCACAGACTGAAATGTACATTCTGATTATACATTTAAAGAACAGAGGAAGATTTATGGCTACCAGAATTGGAAAACAAATTTTAGTGTAGACTCATCCTAAAATGGTCTTAAGGTATGATGTAAAGCCAAGGTACCATGAATAACTCTGATACTTGCATTTTCTAAGGGTGTCCTAGCATCTCTTTCTTTTTTTTTCTGCATATGAGCAGGAAATCAAAACAAAATTAAAAATTTTATCTATGGGACATGCTCCTGTTTACCACGGCTCAACCTGTCATTCATAATGTGCTGTGAGCCTCTCAGGCCATAATGTGAGAAAGACTTTCTCCTGCTGGTTCCTGCATGATTTAGAAGAGTGCAGTATTAATAAGGTTGTATGATATATCTGGCTAAGCCCTGCAAGACCCATGTTTCATTCAGAAAAATCATTATTTACTGCATGTATCTAATGAGGCTACTGAGTAGCACTTGCAAAAAGAAGAAAAAAAACTGCAAACAACAAAACAACCCCGAAGTCTTAGCCAGAAAGGCTTTACTCTTTTACTCTTGAGCTCAGAAATAAAGGAGATTCCAAAGCAAGCCGTAGGCTTGGGATGGAGCACACCTATATCAAGCTATGCATGATTCTGAGAACAGTCCTATCAATTCAGTATATGAAATTTTATCTCCTACTCCTTAGTCATACCTCTCCATACTAAAAATAATCACTTTCAGTGATTTTTCCTTTAATGGGCGAGAACTCTACTCCCTGACAGAAAACATCAAATTCCAGGTACGATAGTGCAAAAAGGAATCTCTGTGGAGAGAAGTGATCTGGTTTGCCCAACCTCTATGCAGCATGTAGCTTCTGAATGGCATTTTTTGTTGTTTTTTTTCTTCTGGCAGAATAAGCTAGATCATATTCCGTAACTTAAAATTTTTGCATCTAAGTGAAATTATTCACTTGCCTCCCGAAATTTTTAGAGAAAGGACACTTGTTGGAGAGGATACAGTTGATAGACAAAGGGACTTATTGCTTAGCTCAGCTGAACAAGACACTCGAGATACTAGCAGATGTTTCCATTTTTATGGCAAAAGCAATTTAAGTATTAGCTCTTTCATGCAGAGACTTTTTTTTAGCACAGTAGTGACCTGAAAACGTGCAAGCAAAAATAGCTAATTCAACTAATGTTTGAATCAGGACTGGAATTTTTGAAAGCAGGATGCATTGCTCATTGCATTACAGTGTATGTTAGACTAATCTGCTGATAGTGTTACTGCACTGAAAGGGAAATACACACTTCAGTAAGATCAAGTTTTGGTAACATTTTGCTTGGAACTCCTTCCACTTGTAGTATGCAAACATGTCAAAGTAAAGCTCCACTTCAGCATTACTTCAATGTTTTTTATCACTTCAGCAGGAATTAATTAACTATCTAATTAATTAAATAACTATCTAATAAACACTAAGCCAGTATCATCAATGTCAAAAGAAGAAAAGCTTGTCCTCAGACGCTTTCTCAGCTAAAAAATTCTTTGTTAAAAAATAATTTTTTGCTTAGGTCTTTAAGAGTTTCGCTTTCTACCAAGGAAATGCATATTTGCCTTAGAATAAGATGCTCTCTGAAAAGATTGACCGATTTTTAAGACTGTATCAAAACAATTATGAATTTTACTCTACATTTATCTACATAAGCCAGCTTGGCTGCAGTCAGAAAATTTTAGTTATCTGTGGATGTCATTATGAAAAAGCTAGCAACTGTGTTAGAATAAAAATTCCTAGTTTTTCCACTTTAAAGCCAATATTTAAGCTTCTAAAGGCTCATTGTTTAGTTAGATATGCTGAAAAGCTGGCATCTCACCTAGGACTAGCCTATAGAAGCTAATTTAGGGTCACAGGTTCCGTATTATTCTCCCCAAGAATGATTTCTTAGAACAGCTGTGTATTATCTTACACAGCTCTTTCAGGCACTAGCAAGGGAAGTCAAAGGCAGCACTTCCACAAAGGTCTACAACTGAACATGTCCTGCTAAGCAACAAGAATTGGCTCTCAAAATTAAATGTGAAAAGCTGTAATTTGGCCTTGTGAAGTAATGTAAAATCCTGTTTGGAACAGCTGACAGAACTGCAAAGCAGACATTTACTACCAGTTAATGTAAAATTGAACTTCAGATGTGCAGAGTTGAGGATTCAGCAGAAGAGGATGCATTCTACTGGTTTCTCCTCCCCATCCACTCATACTCCCCTTCTCTGTACCGGCTCAGAAAACTGTTACAGATTAAAACAACTCTTTCTACTTACTTTGTGCTGCTAAAATACTTTTACCTGATTAAGAGCAATTCCTTGAGTGGCTCTGAATGGCTACAAGAGAAGTGGTGTGTGCTTAGACAGCAAACCCGCATCTCAATTGTGTGGTCACACTGGATTGAGAAATACCTTCTTCTAGAGAATATCTGTGCAGATATTTAATGACTGTGTAGCCTGTAGATATACTAGATGCCTATTGCCAAAAATATAACTGGGGAAAGGCAGACATTATTTAAAAATAAGGACCCTATCAAATGTAAACCCTTCAGAATGACTGCAACATGAAAAAGCATTCACTAAATGTAGAAATGAAGTTAGGAGAAAACTCTAAGTTGTAATTTCATTTATCTTTTTACACACAGATTTTTCTTAAGTGGTCGTCTTGTTCACATGAAATGCTTACATCTTTGAAGTATCGCTGTAGCGTGGTGAGCCTGACGTCGTGCAGCGTGGCGCAGGTGTCCCAGGGATAGATCTGCTCCTCCTCAGTGGTTGGGAGTCTCTTTGGCTCAGTGCTATTGCGGCATTGCCCCAACACTGCGTGAAGAAAAGCAGCAATACACAATGCAATGGGTAACAATTGGCTAAACAATTAAGAGAACAATCAGACAATTTTGGTTTGTAACTATAATGTGCTTTGTTGATGTTAAAAAAAGTCAAAACTCACTGAAGAATCTAAATACTGAAAGTTGTGCTTTTGCACTTGTACATGAAATATATATACATAAACACACACCTCTATCCACAAACACTCATATCGACAGGCAGACACACTGATGGCTGTTTAATTTTCTTTTCCTTTCAGTACTGATTATCCCTGCAGGTCTGTAATGCACTGCTGCATTTGCAAAAGCTAATAAGAAGCAGGGGGGAATTAAACTGTTTGTTCTTTCCCCAAACATTTAAGAAGTCCCTAATGTGTCTCATAGAGGACCATCCACAAAAAAAATAGGAAACCCTGTGGTTCCAGACTTGACAAGACACTACAGGACTTATGCACACATGCTAAAAGCTGCAGAAACACTGCTTTTCCTACAAGCCACACATTCATACCTGAGGATGCTTGTAATAGTACAACTAGCCCTGTAGGTCTGTCTTCTGTAGAAGGGCCACTTTGTCCACAAATAACACAATCATATATTGCCTCAGAAACATGCTGTTCGGATGTAGCTACCTCCATGGCAATATCAGCATCTGGCGATTCTAAAAACAAGTAAGAAAATTTATATTAAACAGAAGTAAAGAAATCCAATTGCATCTGCATTGAGGTAGTGATGAAAAAACTACAAAATAATTTCTCTAGTTTATCTACAACTAAAACATTGCCAGTTGCTTGAAATGAACCTTTCTGCTTCCAAGAAAGACACCTACAATGAAGAACATGTTTTTCCATAAACAAAATTACTCCCTGTGGAATTAAACAATTCATTCAAGTTTTGTATTAAACTTGATCTCTTTAAAACTTCTATAAAACAGAGATCTAACTTTTATTTCATTAGATATTGTAATGAAAACTTTGAACATAGAGAGATGAAGGGCAATGGATATGAATCTCTAGTAAAACCAGATTTGCTCACAGCTGACTGAAACAACCACTAGAAGGAAAAAGTTAACCTGGACACCTTAGAAATAATTTTAGGATGCTTAGACATGGTGAATGAAACGTGCAACTAAAACAGAAAGTATTTTTTTCAATATGAAACTTGGACAATCTTTAAGAATTTGGGATGCATTAAGAAAGCAACCAGCTGCGATGTGATGTTTAGCTTAACGTTTACTGTACACAAGATGTGTCAGAGATCTGTTTTCTTTATGGTCCACATTGCTCCTTCCTAGGTGCATAGAAAGGTTCAAGGCTAAGGTCCAGCTCCGAAGTATCAAAGCCATTGCACTTGATATAGCTTCAATCACATGACAGTTGGAGGTGCTGATTTCAGGGCAAGCCATTTTATGTTACGTTACAATCAAAGGTAAGAATTCTTTATTGGCTTGAAAGAAAAGCACCTTAGGACTAAATGATCCACTCCTGACTGCTCAGGAACACATAAATTCAGCCTCTTGATCTAGAATAAGTGGGTTCTTTGTGTCTTTCCTAGAACGTAATTTTTCTGAAGGAAAACACTTCCTCCCTACCTTCAACCATACCCTTTATCTGATTAGGCTAAGGTATTGGATAGAGAGTACAAAAACCTTGAGTACAACAGTGCTCATGCAGAATTGCTTTTAGGAGAACTGCAGTCTTCTGAAAGTCTACTACAGGTTTGGCACAGGAGGCTGCTGCCATAAGGAGAGGCATGTTGGGTGCCAAGCAGAATATTTCCTTGCTGTAAAAAGCTCCATGCAATGCTCTTGCTCACAAGGCTGACTCAAAATTACACTGTTTTAGTAACTACTGATTTCCCAGCCAGTTATTGAGGGTCATGTGAAAACGAACCCTGATCTTCACTGACGTGCAGTTGTTAATATTGTACACATGTCTACCACCATCTAGTGGCAGCCAGATGTACAGTGAAGGAAAAAGCACAATGCATCAACTGCAAATGTCCAAAACATCCAGCAAAGCTAGAAGCAAACTGTAGCACATAAGGGAAGAAGTAAACACTAAATGCTACTTTTTATATTTAACATCACCTCATAATTGTGTAATGCACACTCATGTACACCTATGTATCAAATGCAAGAAATGACAAGGACTAGAGTTTCAGCTTTCTTTTTCCTCTTTTTCTAAAATATTGTCAATTCAACAGAAAATATGCATCCATTCAGTATTTTTCAGAAGTGTAGAAAGAGAATACAGTGTATCAATCTGATTTGGAACAATTCAATGGAGGTCATCAAAATCAGTCAATATTTAATTTACAAAATACCATTCATTCATCATAAATTGCGTATTTTTAACCTGAAGGAAAAAACCCCCAGAACTTAGGATTTAAAAGGTGTTTAAAACCAGTTCAATATATGCAATTTATACTTTTATTGCCTATGGAGAACAGGCACATAAAAATCAGGCTAATTTAATTTTAGAACTCAATGATCAAGTGCATGCTTCCTTCACAACTACTTAGATGTAAATGTAGCTAGGCTACTCTGGCAAACAATAAAATTTCAAGTAAAGTAAGCTACTACCAGTAAGGAAGACTTCCTAATAAAATAATTTGCACCAGAGGTAGTAAAAGAAAACAAAGGGATATTGGCAAGAAATTAAAATCTCAAATAAGTAAGCATACCAGAAAAACTGTAACCAAACAAAACCCCTCAGTTTTTTTTGAATGGACTCTGATAAACCTCAGTTACTCACTTAAACTAGCTCCAACGATTTAACCCAATTGATTTCACACACACTTGTCCTAATGATGTCAATGTGTGTGAAGAAGGAGCTAATGAAAAATACAACATAAGACACATGGTACTGGTATGAGTTCACCAAATTTCTCTCATGGGATTTGTCTAATGTTGTAGTACACCTCATCTTCTTACACTAGGTTCTGGAACTTTTCTTTGTCCTTGTCAATTATTTCACAAATCTGAATAAATATGAACCTAAAAACAGCAAAGGAGGATGGAAAAATTTAAACTGTGACAGAAATCCAGGGAAGAGCCAAATCCTGTAGTTCCCAAGAGTTTTTTAAAAGTTAATTATTTAGCTCTTTGTTTAGTTTTCTACCAGTAGAAGTAGAGACACAAAGTTACAAAAACCCAGCACTTCCTACCTCCTAAGAAATTACTGATCAATCTGCTAAAATCTAGCGCACTGATGTACTGCAGAATGGGTTACCACCTGAATTTAATTTCATTTCTACTCTCCAGAGCTAAGGATGCATTCCATTATTTCCCCTACCCAGGAAAACCCCAAAACCAAAAGGGCTTTGTAAACACAAAATATAGTTCACAATAAATGTAGTTCACAATCTCCACTGACTGTAGTCAACATTTGTCCTGCTGTACACATCGTGTCAAAGCAGCCCCTTGGTATCAAAGCAACCATTAGTATGCTAATATTCTTTGCCCTGACCCAGCATACATATTCTCAAGAGATCAGTACCTAATTTATTTTTCTATCTGGGTTCAGAAGATTGAGTGTTAGGAAATATATGTCACCTTGCATTAAAACTCTGCGTTTCTTTTCAAGTCTAACTAAGAAGTGTTGCATGAAGGACGAAATGACATCCTGCTAAGACACACATTGTAAGAAAGGCATAAAAGATCATCTGCATACTTATCACAATGCATTAAAAAAGTTTAAAAATCACACCAGCCACTTCAGAGACAAGAAAACTACTGAAGAAATTAAAGATATCTTAGTATTTATAATTAACAACTTAACCAATTCACAAATTTTCAATACGGTAAGTAGTTCGGCAGCTTGCCTGGAATGGATGGTATTTTGTTTTTATAAAATTCAGACAGACAGATCTTTACAAGTATCACTGTAATTTGTTAAAGGCCACTATTAACCTACAACTGGGTGGTTTAGTTTTGTTCTTATCAAGTCCCTCCTGAAGGTTATGAAGGTTCAAAAATCCCTTGCACAGAGTTCCACATCACAAGATAAACCATGGTCCCACCCTGAGGCAGTGCCCTCAAAGAGCTCAGAGGAGCTGTAACCAGCAGCTGTAACCAGGAGCTGTAACCAGCAGCTGGGAAAGCCTCTGGAGCTCAAACTCACCCCACTTTTTGGACTCTCTGGACAGTCTCCTCAGACATTTCAAGAGCTCTGTCTGCTGTTCTTAGAACACTATTCTTGGTTTATTTTTCTCCTTTTTTTGTTTATCCTGCAGTCAAATAGCTAAAGACAGCACAGTGGATGCTGTTCTATCCTAGTTCATTAACATAACTGTTTCTAAATTTCACCTAATTACTTCCAGGCAAGCTTGAATGGCAATGCAGTTCTGCAGATGTCACAGAATATAAATAGAAAGTAACGGGGGGCACAAATGGGAAGTGCTACATAATTGGAATTTGTTTCCACAGTAACTATGTGAAAGAAAATGCCAACCTTTATTTTCAGAATCTCAGATGAATTTGTGTATTTCAATCCAAATAAATAAATGCTACTGGTAAAATAAGACCCATTTAATATCGAATAATTAACATGTAATTAGGTAACTTCCTTTTAAGCCATGTTTCATTGCAGCATCCCAATAATCAAAGAGGAATACCTCAGGGCATTAACAGTGCCACTGTGCACTTTATTAAAAACTTTAGAAACTATGAAGTATATGGGTTTTAATAAAATAACCTTTAAACTTTGGCTAGTATCCATTATTCCTATCTCTTCCTAGACACATTTCTTTTCAGACTATTTCCAATCTTCTACAATTGTCAATAGAAAGGCACTATGAAATTTTAAGTGCTATACCCAAAACCAGTTACAGCAATTCTCAAATTTTACCATTGAATCACATCTACTTTTCATAGTTAAACTTTTAATAGATGATGATAACATAAATTTGCCCAAATGACACCAACTGAAACAGTGACAAAACAAGCGAGCTGAGGCGTCACCGTCCCTGCATTTTTGACAGTATTATTACTGTCACAATAAGTGAACAAAATTAAGAAATAAACCTACTGATGAGCTTCAATCAATAATAAAAGTAACAGGTAACAGACTTGTTCCCCTTGTGAGAGGGGAATGAATTCTTGCTGATTTTAATATGAAGGGATTTTTTTATTTTCAAACACCTATTTCAGCACTGCTATGCTACAATTCAGGGTAAACCTGTGAATTACGTAAGAGCAGTTTTAAATTGAATCACTCTAGAAAGACTAGTTTCGGAATTCTTACTGGGTCTTGTGCTTTAAAATTAGAGTAACAATAGTTTCTGCAACATTTTCAGTAATTTTCTGTAACATAGAGACTGAATTCACAGCTAAACAAACCACTTAGATTCAACAAACTGAAGAAAATATTCCTAGCAGAAATTAATCTACATTTTAAAACAAACCCCATGCACTATAATGGTATATGAACTTACTTTCTGTGAGTTATTTTAATGCCAGTCAGAAAACAAAAGCTAGTTAATACTGGACTACAGTACTAATTCAGTGTATTTTCATAACAAAGTCAGAAAACGGAATGACAATATAGAAGACACTGAACACAGTTAGTGAAAAGGCAGAGTAATTATTAGTTAACACAATGCCTGGAATTCTATTCAGTTGTTGCCAAATGTCTTTATGTAGAATAACTTTATGAAAATGTAGTTCATTAAGTTGATTCTATCTAGTGCTGTGCACGGCCTGGTATAATTGACAATGAACACTACATTTTACTTTGAGGCACCTGAAATTATTAATTCTTTAAATACTAAGAAGCAAGAGATTTAAATCTTGCACGCCCAAGAACTTTTTAATGCACAATCATAAACACAAAGGCCCAGGTCTGCCTAGGCGAGAATTTAATATTAATTAACTAAAAGCTAAGTGTTCCCAGTCCGTCACAAAAATAAATGCTGTGCAATTTACTGATTTAGCTACTGTGATCCATCCACAAATCAAAGCAGTTATCTTAAACATAGCTTATAAAACTTATGCATGGAAGTACTTATGCACATTTATGTATATATGCAAATTAGCTATATAGCTATTGACAGGTATATCTATATCCATATCTATATATATACACATACATCTGATTTCATATATAAACCCCATCCATTCCAAAGTTGCAATATGAAGAATTCAAAATATAGGTGACTGAAGAATCAAAGCTTCCCAGTTACTTTCAATTAGCCGTGACTGTATAAAAACTTAATTTTTAATAAGGAGAACTGCAAGGTTCTTCCTTCTTTCTTACTTCAACAAATAGATTACAAAGAAATAGCTACCCATTTAATGAGGGTGACTTACAATACAAAGTTCGCAGATAAAAATTAAGTGTATTGCACACCCTCCAAACATAATATCATCTATAGAGTGATTAATTTCATAGAATCTTACAAAGTCTGGGTAGGACGGGATCTTAAAGACCATCAAGTTCCAACCCTCCTGCTGGAGGCAGAGACATACTCCGCTAGGTCAGGTTGCTCAGAGCCCCATCCAAGATTCCTGTATCCAAAACCTTAACTTAATAAGTATAAATGAATAAATCTCAGCAACCTATGAACTGAAGGGAATTTAAAAATTTCAAAAGACAAATTTTTTCAGCAAATACAGTAGTCTAAATATTTCTAACCAATGCTTAAACCCAAATCAAAACTTCACAGCACGTGAAGGGTGGGAAGATTCCTGCTTTTTCTTATCTTTCACAAGGGCTAATTTTCAACGAAGTAGCTCAAATGAAAAAAATGTTTTCCATTCCTCAGTTAAACACAAACTAATCAGGATTATGCACTTCTACACAGCAGAATCTGAAAGAACTCATCCTCAAGAAAAACAAGAACTGATTGTGCTGTGAAGTCAGTATTTGAAATAGAATACAATGTTATCACTTATAGCAATGGAGGTGATCTAAAAATTACATTTTCCTTAGATCCATAAATACATTTAAAAGGCAAAACTTTTACCTTATTAAAATTTGAGACTCTATAGAGAAATAATCTTAGATTTTATTATTACAGATTAAAGAAAAGACAGTCTTAAAAAAAACAAACTAATTTGGGGACATTTTATATTAAAGGTATATACTTTAAAACATATCACACATTTAATCATCTACAGTATATTAAGAAAAACTAGGAATAAATTTATATCCTACAGATTTCATCTATTATTTAGCAGTTACGTATTCAGCAATATCTGTCCTATAAAACAAAGTCAAGCTTCTTAAGAAGTATGACGTTAACAAGTGGATACAAAAGTGGAATCTGAGGGGAGGGTTTCCTGTTTGGTTGGGGTAGTTGATGGTTGAGGGTTTTTGTGTGTGTCTTTGTTTCTTAAATGGAGTAAAAACCTTAATACTAACATGTGGAGAAATACATAAAAGCAAGCAGTCAACAACACAAAAACGTACCAACATCCATGGCAGTTTCCATGAAGCTTTTCTGCCTTGAGGCAAATTCAGCCAACAATTTCTGTTGCCTTTCTCTAGCCTTCTGTCGTCTAAGTGAAAGAAGGGGAAAGAAGAAAAAATAAGCATACATTACGAAGCAAAAAAAACCCTTTATAATGTCAAGCTGATTACAGTTACCACCTTAGACAGTGTCATTCCAAATTAAGGTCAACATAAAGGAATAATTTCCAAGCCTAAAAAAGGAATTTCTTGCTTTAGAAGTGGAGTTTTTAAAGAAATTAGTGCTACTTTCTTCTGAGTCTGAAACAACAGAATAAAATCCTGTCCTAAAACACCATTCAAATGTGTTCACCAAAGGATCTTTTAACAGATTAGGCCAAAACATTGTGAGAAAAGGAATCCAAGACCTTAGTCTTTAAACTCTTTTATCTGTTACACATGGGAAGAAAAAGCGAGTGCAATGTCATTTGTACAAAAATGAGCACTCCTGTGAGAAACCAACATTTGCAAGTTAATAATAACAATAATAATAAAAGCCTACCTCACTCCCTTTTGATATCAAGATTGATGGCAAGGGAAACTATTATGAATAATTTATTTTCCAGCTAAGGCTGCTCACGGTGGTTCCTTCTCCCCTACTTCCACCCAAGATTCTGGCCACCAACAGCTTTTATACTGGGATTTAAAGTACCTTGAGATTGAGTCCAGATTAAAAGCCCGTATCTCCCTGAAGCCAAGCTGACTTCACTAACTTTTTCCTCATTGTTTGTCACAGCTCTGGATTTACAAATGGAAGACATCGGAGACTTACTCTTGTCTATCCTTCTATTTAAACTGTTTCAGTGACCTGTACAAGGCTGTATGACCAGCTACATAACTCCTTATATAAATATATACTGCACTGGGTAGAGAAATATTGATGGATGTAAAAAGATAAAGAAAATAGACATTAATTTTCCTTACTTTGACATGAGTTTACAAACAGAGGGAATGGGACAGCGAAAGTGGGTAAACCAAACAAAAGCCCTATACCACAGCTGCTCACCACACAGAACATGCCCTCAGCTGAGGGGTTTACAAAGCACCTCCCCACAGAGCTCCCTCTGTGCAGCTACAGAAGCTCTATCATAGCTGCAAATTCTGTGCATCAGCATTTACAATGCATTTTTTCCACTGCTCGGAGATGATTCAGATAACTAACATGGGCTTTAAAAACATCACTTGGTGTCTGATACCCTGATGGGTGAGTCCTTTAGTCTCAAGCACCGTCTGATTATCAGTGTCCTGGCACAGGAGCTGGCATGCACAGGCCCAAAGCAGCTCATATAGTGTAACCTGTCATCCTGAGGTGACCTGTTTATAAGTCAAAGCTTCTAACTCGTTTTCTTAAAGGCATCTGAAAGGCCCAAATCTCTCTGCCCATTTATCTGCTACATTGTACAGTCACCATTTCTCAAAATAACTTCTATTTACAACATCACTAAGATTCGTTATTCTGAGGATCGGACCAGGGCATTCATTAGACTTGGTTTTATTTATTTCTCCCTGGAAATTTCTCAATAAACACCTTGACTAAAAGCAGAGTGACTGTAAATAGATGCATTTAATAAGAAGACATAAACAAACTCTGACAGATTCAGTACAGCTTGGTAATTTTCCATGATGGCCCATGGGAATATGACACTGCAATTGAAAAAGTACTGCAAGCAGCTCAAGCTCGCTTCTAGCTCTGTATTTCAGTTTCTATGGCAACAATCCATTGCCTGAGTGATGCCATTATATGTTGAAGTAAGCTAAAAAAAAGTAATTGCTTAACGTGCAGTCTGCTCAGTCTTCACTGATACAAAACCGGAACTGGGGGGAAAATGAAAACAAAACAATCTAAACAGTAAAAATTGCAGCCTGGCTTTATGAACATGGTCACTCTATGAATTTAGTAATTTCAGTTATCACGCTGTCCATTAACAGACTTCATGGGTCCACCAACACCATTATAAATTTGAGAAGAAGATAATAATCACTCAGAACAACAAAGAACAGGAAACATTCATTTTCACCATTGCTTTAGCCCCCAAATTTAACTGAAAATTTAGCATGCCTCCAACAGATCCTTGAAAACATCACATTCTTTTATAGGGGAAAAGGAATGGCTTTACTATATGAAAAGTGACTTGTTTCATTGATGCCCGTGCTCTTCCTGTACATAAATCTAGCACTACTGAGTACCGCAATAATTATTAGGTGCCCAAAATGTAGCTGTGTTTTATCTAAAGCAGCTATTCATTCTGACTTTTTTGATCAGCAATTTTACATGCTAGACCTTGGCTATTTCTCTCATTGAATGAACTATTACAAGTGATGTTGAAAATTAAACTATTAAATAAACACTAGCAAGACAAAAATAATTTTACTTTGTAAAGTATGTAACATACAAATATACTAAATCTATTTGCCATATTCTTATGTGTAATTTTCCAGTACAGTGTACGCCTTGGATATATGAGAGAGAATTTAATGAAAAATTTATTTTCAAACAAATAAAAATAGTAGAAAAATAAAAGTAATCCAGAAACCAACTGAGTCAGATGACTGCGCTTTTCTATCCAAATTTCTAGAACCACAACTACATAGTCTGGTTACATAAACCCTTTAAAATACTGCATGAACAAGTACTCAATCATCTTCTTGTCCATTCCAGTTTCTGCTCTCTGCTTCAGCTATTGAGGCAAGTACTCTGACCTGAGCTCCCTACTTTCTGTGCCCCAACCTTCTAACACTATCCACCGTCCTCTCCCTTCAAATACCAAGTTCTGCTCTTTTGCCCCAGCCAAGTGTCAGTCTCTTCCCACTCCAGCCAACTCTTCCTTCCAGCTGAGTTTATGACATCCCCCAAACATCAATCTCTCTCTCACTCATACCCTCCAGACATTTGCATTCCTATTCTACATTCTCTTCTCCTACCAACTCTCAAGACCCCATTCTTCCCCACTGAGATTTTAACTAAAAATTGGGTTTTCTTCATTTGCTATTCTTCTCTGACTATTTTTGTCCTGACAACCCAGGTCTTCATATATCTTCATACCATTCCCACGTGCCAGCTTGAGTCTTCCCACATCAACTAAGCACTTGCCCTGGCATCTTCTCTTTTTTCCACTGGTACATTGACCACAATGTTTCTCCTTCCAGTCCCATTTTCAACACTATCCCTGCCATTTCTAGCTTTCACCCCTCTTCTCAGCTCTAGTTGCTGTCCCCTAGCTGATTCCTCTTCCATAGGACTCTCATGCCAACACAACATCTGCTGAACACAGAAGAGAAGCAGGGTCTCTGCATTTAGTTTCAATACTGCTAGTATTCTGGGGGCTCCCAGGACTCATTATGTCCCAAATTAAAATCAAAACTGTCCAAGCTTTTTCAAAAAATATTCCAGCCCAAGACAGACATCTGGCAAGCGAGTTTTCAGGCCACATAATAAGAACATACAAACTTTTTTTTTTTTTTAAAGTAAGAATTATAAAAATATTAAAAACATACCTTTAAAATTGAATGGGTCAGACAAGCAAAAAAGGTAGAATTATTAAACCCATAATATAGTAAACAAAACCCCAAAACAATCATGGTGCGATGTGTGCATCTGAATGAACAGACAATACACACAAAAATTCTAACTTATCTTCAGGTTAAGCCACAAAAGCTAACACAGTGTTAACTCTACACCTTTGTATGTATGAGTTTTATAAATGGCAACATAAAAGATGAGCATATACATCGCATAAAATTATTATTAAAATTTTCTAATTTAAAGATCTAAAACAGCAAGGTGTGTATTCTTCCTCAGTACCCACGTAAATCATGTATAGTCAAATCAGATAAAGAGAACTGTAGAATTAAAACATTCTAGTATGTAATTAATACAAAACCCTAAAGATCAATCAATAGATGCACAACATACACTGTCCTTCTACTGCCCCTTTATCTTGTTATTAATGTTACCTTTCTTCTTTATCCAGAGTTTTCTTCTCTGCAGAACTAATCTTTTTTGGTGGTACAGGAGGTGTCACCTTCCTGCAAATCTCTTCAATTATACGTTTATTCAATCTGCTCTGTACGGCAGCTTTCAGTAAAATTCTTTCTACTGCCGTCATTCCATCTCCGTGAGAGTATCTTGGAATTTCTGGGTGGATTAAAACATCCACATCATCCAGCCACGGGGGATAGTAAGAGTTTTGTTTTCCTGAGAGTTTGTGATGCAATTTAATCAGCAGAGACAGTATGCTTTCCTTGACTTCGAGAATGGCTGTGGTTAACTGTGGAGTTGCACCAGGTGCTGACCATTTCATTGACGTTTTGGGCCGCACCACCTGATTTGCCTCGCTGGTGTTCCGATTGATGATCTCCTGAAATTTCTTTCTACGTTCTGCGACCAAACTGAACACTTGAGCTGTCCCTGAGTTCTTGGGAAAAAAAATTACCATGATTAATTTGCCAAAATACAAGTATAAACAACACACATTTCTAAAACTATGGAAAACATTTGAAGCTAGGAAGAAAAGCATGAAACTTAAAGATTCTTCTCTGCTCCCAAAATGTATTGAAAATTACGATAGCAAAATACTAAACGTGCATATTGTATTTTTGTACAAGTCTGTTACATACAACTGCATAAAAAGCCAAGTACCAAAGGAAAATATCCATACCAAAACAACTAACAACTGGTTTTACTCTAGTCTAACTTACACTTTTGTTATCCAAGTAATATTTCCTTCGTTTTTCTAGAATAGTAATAATTTCAGTATCTTTATGTCATTTAAATACCTTTATTCAAGTCTACTGAGCACTGTTGCACAATGTAACTCATAATGTCCCACAGATGAATACAGGTAAGCCCTGCATCCCCATGGGCATTGTCTATTTTGTCTGGATTTATCAGGTAAGATCCAGAAGCCACATACCCCTATTTCCCAGCAGAACTTGCTATCCAGGGCACGTGAGCATGTGAGTGCAGTCACATTAATGAGAGAGCCCATTTAGATCTCTCTACCTTATACTACTCTTGCTTGCAGTACCAAATTAAGGATACATATACTGAATCCACAGCAGAAGGGTATTTCTTCAATGCTTTGAGAACACAAAATTCAGCACACTAACATCTTACCCTCTCCTCCTCAGAAGGCTGGGCAATTAAGAGATATCAAATATAAAAATGGGATTCTGACCAACATCTCACCTACCTTCTTTATGTTTTAATCTATTTCATGCCATCTCCCTACTTTAGATTTTGTCTATCTTTCTGACATGAACATGCAAAAGAAATATCCATTGTATTTTGCTACATCTGGCACATAGTAATCTGAAGTGCTGTATACAATAGATACAAAAGCAACACTGACACAGATTTTATCATCTACTGGCTAGAAATCTTTCAGGATCCCACCATGTGAGGATCACATACTCCTTTGTTTTCACAACAACAAAAAATTGCTATTAATAATTTCAAATGCACTTTCAATGTAAGGTTAAACTTACCTAGACTCAAGAAAGCTAAGACTATTCTACAGTATTAAATGTTAGTAGTATCTTGGCAAGATCAAACAGGCCTTAACACAAAGCTCAAGCAGTAAGCTATCAATGACATTTTGTATTTGATAGGAAGCTTTTATTTCCAAATACGTATTAAAAATGTAGAGGCATTTTATTGCTTAAAAGTCTACTACCTAAGATTACCATCAAGAACATGAAAAAAAGCATGAGTCCTTGCAATATGAATTAAAAGGAAATTCAGGAAAATTAGAAGATTCCACTGAATGTTAAGGTGAGCACAATTAAAGCCATGTTGCTAGTTAATCGCTTAGAACAAACTGCACACAGATCTACCTCTCTCTGGAGGCTCTTCCGCCTTGAACTCTGGTAGATTGAGGACAAAAAAAGTCATTAAATACATCATCTGGAAGGAGCTATCATTTGAAATAACTTCTATTTCTGCTATCACTACATACAGGAAAAATAACTGAAGGAAAAAAATATCCTAAGAAATTCATAAAAACAGTAATAAAACAAACAAAAATGCCAACACAGGCAGTAACTTAAACTAAGCTCGAGAATCTAGCATTTGTATCTACTTACTTGTGATGAAGCTAAACCATCAGAACTCGTACTTGCAGGTGGTTCCCTCTTCACCTCAGGAGCAGTTTCTGGTACTCTTACTCGGACATAGTTAATGAAGTGACGCATGTTAGAAACCAAGTTACTACCTGGAAACCAGCTATCATGGCAACGCTCTTGTCCACCTGCAGATTCCTAAAACAATTAAGAAAACCCATGTATACTTTCTCTTATGGAGTAAAATAATTTGTGGTGCTTTTGTAACTTATATGACAGAGGCCATAACGTCCCCATGAGATAGGAACAGCGTGTTGAACATTACATACCTCAACAAAACTAATATACCTCTTAAAAATTTTGATGACTGACGTGAGGCCCGTGAGGACCACAGGGATGATAAATACACAAGTCTAACTATTTTATTTGAATATAATCAAATGCAGCCATTAGTGCTAGCTAGCAGAAGTAAAAGGAACTCCATAGAGTAATCCAAAGCTGTACAATTTAAGATTAATAAAAAATATCAGAAATATACAGAAGTCAGTCTCTGGAAAAAAATGTGGCAAATTCTTAGTCAAAAAGCAGTGTTGATCAGTAAAAAAAACTATGCTAATATAAGGGAATATGGAATCACAAAAATAATGGCTCTTTATATTCAAATATCATCAAAAGTAGAATTAAAATTCTGACTAATTCACATATTTTTGAAGATCCAGATCTTTAGCAATAAAATGCTCAGTGATAAGGGTTTCAGTTGAAAATGTAGAGATTTTTAGACTCAATGATTTAAAATGTTTTTGCACAATTTCTAGTACTATTTTACGGAGTAGTAAAGATCTAATCAATCTGTGTTGTCAGATTACATATACAGAAACTGCTGAAAAGCATAACAAGATACTATACTCTTCCTCACAACAGTATGTTTTTGTTTATTGTTTTTATTAGTTGTTCCCATATAAGTTAATAAAGATGTTTTATTCTGACTCCTATGTTAAAATCTAATTTTAAAGAATACTGAATCATTAAAAAATACCTTTGTATTTTGAAGAATAAGATGGTATTTATTCTTACCTCTTCATCTGATTCTTGTTCAGGAGAATTTTCCAACCCCAGCTCAATCAAATATAAAACCATGCAAAGCACATGCTCTGATAAATTCTGATGATCCATTAATATCTAGGTAGGAAAAGGGACACATCATAGAAGATTAAGGCTTCAGTACATCTAAACTTAAAAAAGAGTGTTCTGGATAATACATTTTGGACTCTTCACTTTTTGTGGGTGGTTTTTTTTTTTGGTTGGTGGTTTTTTTAATTTGATGAAAAATTATTTTGAGGTTTAGAAAAAACCTAACCTTGGATCATCACCACAAAAGCAAAATTTAATTTTACATCTTTCCAGTCAAACAAATTTGTACCTTCAAGCTCTTACTAGTTCAAGCTGTGATTTACTTTAACACCAGAGGGGCAGAAAAGTTGCACAGACACCACTCCTACCAGTTACACACACAGAGCTGCCCAAAGCCTTCCCTCCCCTTTCCATGGGATCAATCACCAAAGGCCTCAGGAAGTCCTAGTCCTATAAGCAGTGCTGGCATAACAGGGAACACCCGAAGGGTTAACATTCATTTAGTTCACAACCACCTTCACATCTTCTTTTTTAGTTACAAATAATAAACAACCTTATCTTTAAATTAATAAATGCCCATATCTTTCTTCTAACACAGCTTTCAATGCATTGAGAGGAAGAACCAGTACTGCTAAAATTAAAAACCAGGACAACTTTCCTCTTGAGAATATTCTGAATTAAAGGAAAGAAAATTGCAAAAAAATGCAAGTTACCAAAAAAAGTGGGTGAGACAATATGTTTAAAATTTCACTGTAGACAGGTTACTATACAAATTAGTATATTTAGACTGTAACCTAGTAAAGTTTTAAAAATGACTTGGTTTCAAATGGATGCATTTTCTAAGTAGAGAAAGCCATTAGAAATGTCAGAGAGATAAAGTTCTTTAAAAAACCATTGTTTGACAATAGCTTTTCTAAAAAATGACTGAGCATCTGATTTAGACAAACCCAACCAAATCTGAGATGACAGAGGTTATTTAACTAAAAAGGGGACTCAGTATTATGCTAATATTAAGAGCATGTGTAATTGTACCAGTCAGAATCAAAAGTTGTATTGACCAACACTTCTGAAAAGGAACATCACCAAATATATTTTATGGTTCTTCCACAGGGCCAAGAGATGTAATAAAGGCTGTCACGAACTGGCAAAATTTCACAGAGTAGGCATTATTTAAGCCAACCCACGGAATCAACCACTATGTATTTTCCATAATTTTCCATCCATAAATCTGGTAGAAAAGTATTTGGTATTCCAGCTAAAACAGCAACCCAGTAATGGTAAAGATTCTCGAGATTTAAGCCCTTGAAGGTTCATAATGGAATAAGAGAAAAAGTGGCCAAAGACCCCCAAGCAAGACAGTAAAAGATGATGCATTGCTTCCCTATAGTCTCCATTTTTGTTCCATGTCAGAGTATTATTTGATCTTCTATGTAGTCCCAAGCTCTCCTTTCTTTCATCAGCCTTCCTGTAGTACAACAGATATCTTCTATTCAACAGAAACTTAACAGTGAAACAAAATATGAGTTTTAGGTAAGCTGGAAGCCCTTAAAAGAGCACAAAAGAAAAAGTCTGCCCAGGAAGAACACTCCTCAAACGAACCACTTTTTATAGTCCCTCATCTGCCTCTGCAGCACACTGCTTTGCAAACACTTTCTAAGTACAGATTCAAAGTCCGTTTTCTGATGAATGGACTTTTGAAAAAGGATGTGCTTCTCTTAAAAGAGAGCAGCCAACTATCAAAGATAAAACCAAACATAACTTAAAGGCACCAATTAGCCCTGAACAACAATTGCTATAACATTATTAATGTTGCCAGAATGTATTTGGGAAGTGATGCTAGAAACAACTGCAGTTATGAGACTTATTTGATGCTGAGGATCTAAAGCCATCAAAGTTGTGTATCTTTGAATTTAAAATTCTGCAATAGGAGCCAAAGGAACACGACTCATGCCACTGTGCTCCCTGAAACCAACATGGAAGAACAATTTGAATGACAACTCTGATGGTTAATACAGTGTTCCTCAAAGTAGAACAGGATCGTTCATCCACTTGGGTACTGACTTAGTGTGTGTATATACAAAACAATCATTCATGAAATAATCAAAGTGATAGGAAAAAAATACTCATACGAGACTTAAAAAATAAAACAAAACCAAAAATATCATATAAAATTGAACCTGACTACTCCAAATAAACTTTAAAAAATCACGCTTCTAAGAACTTTTGTAAAAAAACATGGAAGTAAACCAATGCACTTAATGAGAATCATGACTATACCTTGTAAAGAAGTGTGAAGAGCACGATGTGCAGGGTTTTACAGTGCAAAAGCTTTATGAGACCTCTGTAACTTGGGTGTAGTGGTGTTCTCTTCTTGTAAGGAGGCCATGGGTTTCCAGGGAATTTCCCACTTTGCTTTAAGCTGTTGAAACAAATGTTAAATGTTGTAACTACTATTGAACACTGCAATAATGTAGAAACGTGCCACTGCTATAAATAAGCTTCGCTTTGTGTACATAAGAGTAAACTAAATAAAATAGATGACTCCTTGAGTAAGTTGTAACTGATTTTTAAACGCTATCTTTGGTTAAGTATTTTACCTGTGGTGACATTCACTACCTTGTCTGTGGCCCTCCAGATGTATTTTTAAACACTTATGGAAGAGTAACAGACTAAGATAACCAAAACCCTGATATTGCTTGTAAACTTATAGACTATTTACTCAAGAACAAATCTGGGGCTTGAAAACACTGATAAAGTGATTAGCATTATCAGGCAGTGAAAACAAAAGATTTGTTGTGGAATGAGCAACAATATGATACATTTCTAAAAATGATCCAACTTACAATGCTGTGTATCTGTCCATTGCAGACTGCACATCTCTACGGTAAACTGTTCGAAGTATTACCATGACAGGGTCAAATTCCTTATCCCAAACTTCAGCTGTTGTTCAAAAGAAATTACATGTTAACATGTTCTTTAAAGAGCTTACCACTTATTCTAGATTCTTTACTTAACTAGCTTTAATTATGTCACTTCTATTATATAATTTTTCCTGGCAAACCACAGCAATTTATAATAATTCTTACTACTAATACTTTCTATACTAATAATTACCACTATTTATCAGAATAGAAAAATTGCTTTTTCAAAATTTTGATTGGCTTCAAAACAAAAAAATAACACTCTATTAAGCAACCACCAAAATATCGTTTCTGTAGGCATCTTGTTTTGCTCTCTTTCCTTTCCAAGTACATGTAAGAAAAGGTTTACATTATTTTTCACTTGGTACCTGATAAGCACAAGCCCTCTTGAAAGTAGGAAGTAGACTGTGGAGCAGTTAGTAAGTAGATGATATTTTACCACTAAGTGTAGTGAACAAAATAACTACAACACCACAATTTCTTGTTTAGTATCAAAAATGGTCAAGCTTTGTATCAAATAATATTTATGATCAACCCTTTACAAATATGCCTTTGTTTTATAACTAGTATCTATGCATTATTTCAGCACTAAAATCTTAGTTACATCTGTTTAATTTAGTGGTTCTAAAGTGATATCCAGAGTGGCTTTTCAGAGCAATCACAAAGAGAAAAGTCTAAACAGTCTATAAAATATCCCATTTGATGGCCTTTTTTTTTCTATTTACAAGTTACTAAAAAACAAAACTAAGTTTCAATCTAAAGCCAAATGAAGACATTAATTCTGTGAATTGTTCTGAAGTGTTCAGCTCTCATAACACATAAAAATTAAGGCAAGATTCAATGACCCTAAAATGAGGAAGGAATCGAGCGGATACAGAATTTTAGCTCCACCAGCAGGCGTAACACAACACAAGTGCTTACAACATTCTTCAAAGTTTCCACAGGCAGAAATAAGCAGCTTTACCACACTTCTGAGATTAATTTTCCCCAGGAGGGAAGACAAGTGTCTATACTCCTACATAGTGGCCTATCCTTTATATATTAACCCCTGCTAAGGCTAACAGTTCTATCTAACAGATATCCTCATGGACTGCTGAGAGAGAACACTTAGCAAAGTTTCCATTATGTATGAAATATGATCAAGTTTACCTTGAGAAAAAAAAACAAAACATTTTTTCTGGACAGAATTTAGTACTGAAATCTGAAACACACACCAAGCTTGTTTGGGCTGCTAATGCATAATGAGAAAAAAGGACTGAGTGAGCCATACAGTGAATATTGGAAATGCACACACAGCTCATCTTCAGCACACAAATCTACAGTGTGTAGAAAGAACCTGGCTTTGGAAGTTGGTGTGGGTTGGCTTAGGTTTTTTTTAATGGTTAATGGAAGCAAAATCTAGGGATCTGCGAACATAAAGTAGATTCCACCCCCCTCAAACTTAGGGAACTAAGGGATTAGAGGATTAGAGGGAATGGATCTGATCATTACTTGCTTTAACTGTGACAGGCCACAAACTACAGTTCTTAAAAGCAAAAGGTTAGAGAACCTATATAGTCTTATGGAGAATATGAACACTTAAGAGGGTAAAGAAAGCCATATCAGCTTTTATTCCTGCAGAAGATTTTTCAATTTTTATTACTTTAAGAAAAAGGGAATCTGTATAGTGTTACAAATCACTTCAGTATTCACTGCTACAGATGAGGTACTTAACACAGTTTACCTCTGGAATAAATTGTTTACCTAAGTTAAAAAAAAAAAGCCTAGATACAAAAAACCTCCAGAAACTATATTCTAGCATTAGATTCCCTAAATATAAAGTACTATAATTAAAAACAGCATAATCCATCTCTTTTTCCTTCACAGTGTGTTATGAATAAGACCAGCCTGTCATTAGCTCCAGAAACTGGACATGACATAAGGAAATGCAATTTACATAACATTAAAATAAAGTTAAGCGGCCTAATTACACATCAAGGAACCAAGATGAATCAATTCCGAAAACTTTGGTTTTACAAAATTACTTCACTAATCGTTAATTTGTGTAAAAGAGCTTTACTGACACTTCAGTCTCCCAGTACAAAACCTGGTGAACAAGTTATTACAATATTAGTACCTACATTAACCACCACTCCCCCAAAAAAATCCATGAAAGATTATAAACCAGATGGTTTCAAAATTGTCAGACCCTAACATTCCCAGTTCTCAAGGGAGGTATGTGGGGGAGGAAGGAGTTAATCCCTCCTCAGCTTTGCCATTAGCCTGAAGCACAACCAGAGCACATGCAGCATTTCAGACTTCTACAGGCTTATCTGCTCAGTGACAGGACTCAGTAATGGAGCACTGAGTTCTTAAATTCTTTCTCTCCTTTGATATACCACTGCTGTGTTGAGTCCCATTTAGATGACAAGCTCGTCAGGGACAGAAACTTGTCCTTTTTGCACTGTATGCATTGTAGACTTACAGAAAAATATTCTATAACAAGTCTAGCCTGAACTTTTTTCTAGACCCTCACTAGTGACTGTGAAAAATGTTACAGGATACTAATACAGTAAAATAAAGAATTATGCATCATGGTATCTTTAATAATCAAAAGGTGCAGAAGTTCAAAGAAAGTATCTTTGCAATTGACATTTCACTAGTGCAAACAGTTCTAAACTCTACTAAATATACATCAGATTTATTTAAATCACACGAATAATTAAGTATGCAGATCAGTAAAATGCAAATAAGATAATTTTTCATTTCTCCATTTTCCTTTGCTTTCTGAGGGTACCTGATTAATATGAGAAGCTCATTTTCACTCTAGATCAAAATCAATTTATGAAAGACTATTCATAGCCTTTAGCAATGCTCTTAAATATAAGCAATAGACAATAATGAAAAAGTCAAGTTTTGTGGGGTTTTGGTGGTGGTGGTAGGTTTGGCTTTTTCGTGGGGAGGATGGGGTGGGGTTTTCAACACTGGTAGGCTGGGTTTGCTTTTTGGGTTTTTTTAAGGAAAAAAAACCCACTACAACAAAACCAAACAAAGCCTGGTTAGGCATCTTATAAATGAGTATGTTACAAGAGAACACTGATTACCGTACCTTTAGGTGTATACATTCCTTGTTGCATGGAACCTCCAGGTTCAAAAACAGGGGCTTTAAAGTCAGCAACTGCTGACAGGACTGATTCAAAGCTTAAGCTTCCTGGAATAATACCACTTTTAGGATTGGGGTTTTCTGGAATGTAATTTTTGTGTTAAGGAGAGGAAAGTTAATCTAGTCACAGGACACAGCACTTCACTCCCCCCCTGACATTTTCAGTCACTCATTTCAGACCACATCTCAGCAGTGCTCTGTGCTTACCACAAGAGGTCTGTATGCTCCAGCTGCTAAGAACAGTAACTATTGCTGAAGGGAATCTAAGCCTCCCAGCTAGGGCACGAAACATTTTAATGCACGACTTGCTTTGTGGGTGGTTTTAGATGTTAGTACTTAATGAGAAATAAAAAACACTGCCTGCAATGTATATAAAGTTTCTGCAATTGCCTCTATTTACAAACACTTAGTCTCTCTTCATAAGGAGAATATTTTGCATTTACAGCTAAGTGCAGAAAAAGCAAGCCAATAGTTCAGGATCCATAAACACAGTAACTAACTCTGCATCTTGGATTGGACAATTCTCGTTTTTGGTAGCAATACTTAACTGATCTACTGACATTACCCTGAAACACAAGCAGCAGCTACGAGTAAACTTCTGCTTAGTGATAAGTGATTGCTTATATAAATGATTCACTTATTTTACATAGTTAAGTCATTCACTTAAGTGCACTGTTCTAAGTAATCACTTCTTTTACACACTTATAATATGCTCACTAGATCATATTATAATAATTAATAATTCTCATGATGTATTTGTTAGTCTCAATCTCATCCTTTCCTATCTTTGTATTCCTATTATTTTTGCTCAATGCCTATCCCTGGATTGCAAGCTCTTTTATGCAACCACAACAAGCTATTTAATTTGCCTATAGCCTAAGAGTGATAGCAGGGAAAGCTGTGTATCTGTAGTCAGCTGTCTGGGACAGGAACTGTATGCCTGTGCAGAGCGACGTCTCAGAATTTGCTGTTCTTTCTCTCATAACACATGCACTTCACTCTAATGTCAAAGCAACATGCAGGATTGCTGGTTTTGGCATTTTCAGCTCTTGATAGCAAAAGCATATAATGTAGAATGACTTCTTTCTATACTGGCATAAACTTAGCAAAAATCTAAGGCTCAAATCCAGATAAATGTGATGCTTGGCTTAACTTTCTACAATGTCACTGGAAAACACACGTTTTACCTCACACCTAAAAGACTTTTGCAGTGTTAGGAAAAAAATAAAAAGACCAGTATGGCATATTGTATCAAAACTAATTTAAACTATTAAAAAGTATTACATTTATTGTAAGAAAAACCAAAATTGGAGCAAATGCCTTTGCTAGTAAGCATATGCAAACACACCTTCACACAGTTTTTTAATTATGTAAGCTAAAAATATGTTGTTCAGGTCTCACTACTGCCCAGGCACCTGTCATTCTCATTCATGCACATTAGTTAATATATTCCAAGGATATGAGATCCAATAATGAACTGTGTGTCCTGTCATTCATACAGAGTTGGGCTACCATCTCCGCTCTGAGGATCTCATCATCTGTCATTCCTGGAACAAAGAAATGTAAAAAGCTGTTAAAATAGCACGAATTTAAAACACACGTTCAGTTTTCACTTGACATTAAAAGCATGTCAAATATGATACAAATTAATATTAAGTAATGATACAGTGCTATAAAAATACAGGAGAGAAAAAGGGGGGCATGCAAATGTTATGAAAGGCACAATCTCAATCAGAAAATACAATTACAAACTCAAACTGCTGTCTTTCTGGAAAAGATACAGAATCTGCATGTGATCACATACACAAATCACCCACTTCCATTAAAGCCATTTTTCTCCATTTCTACGTATTATATCTATTTCTAATTCATAAGGGATTAAAACTCAGTAACTGGCAAAGATGAAACCAAGTGTTGAATGCTTCAAGTTACTATATGGTTAAACAGCTTTAAGGCAGCTCCTAAGTGCTGAATATAAATGCAGGTGTAATAATGTTATTTACATACAAGTATTATTAAGCAGTGACTCTTACCTAAATGTAAACGAAGACTTAACAAAAGGACCAAAAATGTTAAGGCTCCTTCCAGCATGGACCTTTCGTGCTCTGAGTCAAGAACTGTATTTTGATGCTGTGATGCCATCGTTAACAGATCTACCACCTTAAATCTACATAGTAAATAGTAAAGTCAGAAATATCATTCTCCAACATTAAAACACCAATGTGAAATGTACTGATAAACTCAGGATAGCACTCACAACAACACAGAATGAAATACAAAAGCCCAAATGAAAACTCAACGTGCAAATAAACATACATGAAAACCCTCTTCTTTTTAAATTTCAATTTTTATTTAACTATCTATGGAATATGCTAAAGTGATATTCACTCCACATGGAAACACCTTATATTTAACAACATCAAAAAATGAATGCATATCAATTGGTTTTCAAACCCTGACTTTTTTTCCAGACAAGTAAACATCCTGTGTCTCTTACTATTGCAGCTCTAGTTACCTACTTCTTCAGGATAGAATATCCTAGCATATGAACTTGTATGAAACTTAAAAAACCCTAAAGATGCTCAGAAAACAAATATCTGAAGCTTCACTACTGCACTGCAAATCCAAAGCCAATGCTGTTTAAAATCAAGAGATACCTCCTTCAGTAGAGCCCTTAGGTAAATGTTAGTGCTGGCTAGGCAGAGTTGTACCACTGAAGATAAGTATCAGATATGCAATTTTTCTACTACACTCTATAAATTAGCACAACACCTAGGACAACATTGAACAAGAGCATTCATCTTTTAGTCCTACCTTTCAAAAACAGATGAAATAAAATAATCTGGGTCCAGCCTAGAGGCACAGACCTGTAGAAGGAGAGTAAATTAATTTTATTAAATTAATTCTATTCAATAGTTTGTGGGTAAATAATATTGGCTTGGCTTCTCAGTAAACATAACTTACTTGCAGCAGATAAATGTCAGGATCAATCATTGAATTGCAGAAATGAGATTGCACGTAAGTCATGGCCTGTCCTTTAATTTGTAGACCATTTCTAACCCACATATTGCTGTGAATTTCAGAAAGACTTGCCTATGTTCAGGGAAAATAAAAAGTTATAAACATTTCAGGGATGTTCAGCTACTCAGTTCAATGTTAGCAGATCACCAGTATATTATTATAGAAAAACAGAAATCATAGAACAGTTTGGATTGGAAGAGACCTTAAAGATTTCCAACCCCTGTGCCACGGGCAGGGACATCTTCCACTAGACAGGTTGCTTAAAGCCCCAATCATCCTGGCCTTGAACACTTCCAGGGATGGGGTATCCATCACTTTTCTGGGCAACCTGTTCTAGTGTCTCACCACCTTCACAGTAAAAAATGTCTCTGTGATACCTAATCTAAACTACTCTCTTTCAGTTTAAAGCCATTGTCCCTTGTCCTGTCACTACATGTCATTGTAAGAAGTCCCTCTGTGGCTTTCTTGGAGAGTCATAGAATAGTTTGGTTTGGAAGGGACCTTTAAAGGTCATCTAGCCCAACCCCCCTACAATGATCAGGGACATCTTCAACTAGGTCAGGTTGTTCAGAGACCCATCCAGTCTAACCTTGGATGTTCCCAGGGACGGGGCATCTACCACTTCCCTGGGCAACCTGCTCCAGTGTTTTACCACCGTCAGAGTAGAAAAGCTACTATAGGTAGTCTAAATCAACCCTACTTCAGTTTAAACACATTATCTTTGTTCTATTGCAACAGGCCCTGCTAAAAAGTTTGCCCCCAGCTCTCTTGCAGGCCCCTTTAGAAGGCTACTCTAAGGTCTCCCCAGAGCCTTCTCTTCTCCAGGCTGAACAATGTCAGTTCTCTCAGTCTGTCTTCATAGCAGAGGGGCTCCACCCCTCTCACCATTTTATTCATTATTATTACACATATACATACATACATACTACAACTTCATAGATTTTTTTATACTAATTTACTTTTCCTGGAGAGTGAGAGATGAAAAGAACCACTGCAAGTTTATGAAATAGATATCATACTTTCATATGAGAGCACATTTCAGACAATGAAAGTAATCAAAGACAAACGAAGTGATTTATACATGTAGTTGTTCATTAAAATCTTGAAATGTACTCAAAATGAGGGAATCATGGAACCAAAATGAACCAAAAATTAAGGCAACGCAATTAAAAAGAGGTTAGATCTAAAAGCTGTGATTATAAATACTACTCACTGCCACTTATGCACAAGTAAGTCCAAATTTGCAAATAAAAATGTCGTGCATCCATTCTTGAAGTCATTCTCAATTTAAAATACAAAATTTCCAGATTCGGGTTTTCACATTACAATTCTATGTTTTCAAAGCATTGGTTCTTGCTACCATTTTGGAAGTGCTATAGTGAATATGATTATTATATGCTTCTCAGAGTATGACAACTAATGCACATATTTAATTTTGGAAATAGGAAGGGAAAAAAAAGACGTTACCCTAACTATTCAGTATATTCTAGTTATTAGACTAGAATAATAATTCTAGTTATTATTGTCACATATTGCTTATTTTTATATTCCACAATTAAGATATACTTCCTATTGTTAAGTCAGAAGTCTGCCCGTACCTGAATCTGAAGTGGGTGAATCATTAGTTTCATCAGCATCTCCTGATCTGGCAAGATAGTATCCAGATCTAGTTCTTGGCATTTAACAGCCTAGAAACAAAAGCAAGCACATGCTGTGCTGAATGATCACATTCAACAGGGAATTTCCATCTTCTGTAAAACTACAACATGTGCTTACCTTACTTAAAAACATGGCAAAGTAACGGTGTAGTGGCAAATGAAAAGTAACTTGGTTAGGTGCTGGCTGAAAGTAAAATAAAGGTATTTAATATAATATATTGAGAAAAACAAATATACAAATATCTTTGGCAGAACCACCAAGGACAGTATCTTATGTCTTCATTTGATGGACTTACTTACCACTAACCTAGCAGTAGTACTTCATTCCCCTGTCTTTCTGATTATTCAGAGGTTTCCCTCAGACAGTTGCAGCTCATCTCTTACTGAGTCCCCAGAGGCTAATGGCACTCTGAGTTGACTGAAGTATTGCTTGCCAAGTGGCAAAGCTGCTCCCCATTACCATAGCAGAAGAGGACTTCTGTTTTGCCACTGCTTCGTTCAGCTCTTCATTCAGCACAACAGTACTGTGTCAATAGCACTGCTTTTAAAACTCACACAGCTTAAGCTTGCACCTGCAAATCTAAATCACCAAGACTCTACAGGAAAAAAGGATCCTAGGACATAACACTGTAAATATTAACTACAAACTCTAATTTCAGCAAGGCAATCCTTTTTTGATCACTACCTTGAATAGTCACTTAAATTAAGGGGAGGTGGCTGGGAGTAGGGAGTGCATCACCTTCAAAATTTAATCAAATTTTCACAGTACTTTGCTTAAATTCACTAAGGATATTTACCTCATCTACAAAGTTGATAGCATCAAACCAGTCCTGAAGCGCTTCAAGGCAGTATCTGACAACATTGCGTGTGTATTCTTGTGTTTCCTGCAGTTAAGAGAAACCAGAATACTATATGAGCCAAAATGGTTTTAAGTGCCATTGTTTCCCTACTACAAATAAATACAATTATTTCAAGACTATTTTTATGGTACACTGAAATATTGAGGTTGGAAAAGACATCCAAGATCACTGACTGAACAACACGTTGTCAACTAAACCACAGCACTAAGTGCCAGGTCCAGTCGTTTCTCAAACACTTCCAGGGATTGGGACTCCCCTCCTTTGCTGGGTAGTGGAGTCCAATGCTTAACCACCCTTTCCATGAAGAAATTCTTCTTGTTGTCTAACCTGAACCTCCTCTGCTGCAGCTTGATGCCATTTTCTCTTGTCTTCTTGCTGGTTACTTGTGAGAAAAGGCCAACTCCTACCTGGCAACTCCTTCCCGGGAGTTGTAGAGAGCAGTAAGGTCCCCCCTGAGCCTCCTCTTCTCCAGGCTAAACACCCCCAGCTCCCTCAGCTGCTCCTCACAGGACTCACTCTCTAGACCTTCACCAGCTTCATCGCCCTTCTCTGGACACACTCCAGCACCTCAATGCCCTTCTTCTACCGAGGGGCCCAGAACTGAACATAGGATTTGAGGTGCAGCCTCACCAGTGCCAAGTACAGAGGGGCAATCCCTGCCCTGGTCCTGCTGGCCACACTGTTTTAGAAAGAGGACAGGATGCCACCAGCCTTCAGCCACCTGGGCACACGCTGGCTCATGTTGGGCTAGCTGTCCTCTTTTGCCAGATCGCTTCCCAGCCACTCTGCCCCCAGCCTGTGGGGCTGCCTGAGGTTGTTCTGACCCAAGTGCACCTCCCAGCACTTCACCTTGCTGAACCTCAGGCAATTGGCCTTGACCCATCGATCCAACCTGTCCAGATCCCTCTGCAGAGCCTTCCTACCCTCCAGCACATAACACTCCTGCCCTACTTAGTGTCATCTGCGAATTGATTAAGGGACCACTCAATCCCCTCATCAAGATCATCAATAAAGATACTAAGCAGAACTAACCCAAATACTGAGCCTGGGGGAACCCCACTAGTGACTGGCCACCAATACAACTTTGAGCCCTCCCGATACAGAAATTAGTAAGCATTAGGATTGTTTCATTGTTTCTCTAAAGGATGACCATTCTAGTGGTGAGAATTAGGGCACCTGCAGAACAGTCAGCTGGTCCCAGTGCCTACAATTGTTTAATTTGTCCATTTACTTTTACCCATAATTCAGAGCTCTAAGCACAAAAAATAGTCTTTCTATGCAACCAAAAGGAATAGCTAATGGCCTGCAAGCTTTATCTACTTAAAAGGTCCTTACAGTTGGCTAACATAAAACACCCTAAATGATATGACACCACAATACTGCATACATTTTAACAGTAAGCAAACCTCGTTACGATTGAATGATATAACTCTGTAACAATGCCATAAAACTGTACTGTATTTCAGGTTAAATCATGTTTCAGGACTAGACCTGCACATTGCCTTTCAGGAGAGAAGCAGTCATGTGCAAGAAGGGAAGGTAGAAAGGAAGCTAAACCAAATTGCTCTGTGATCAGCAGAACTTGCAAAGCCTCTTTTCTTAACAGATTTTTCCTTTAATCTTCCCTTCCCCCTAAACACAGACTCCCGACTTGCCTTACACTCTCAGGATATCTAATGACACACTTCTCATGCAAGAGCCAGCAGTGCTTAGGCCAGCCAAAACTTGTGCAAGTGGTCACTGCCTCAGTCAGGCACCTTTTCTCATCAGGAAATAAAACAGCCATGCTCCCATCCTGCTGCTCCACTCTCTACGAGGGCCAGGCTCTGCTGGCTTTCCCTATCCTGAGAGACGTGAGCTGGAATCTCTTCCCACCCATCAGGTTCCACTAAGTATAACAATTAAGCTATGAAATTTCTTGAACACTTTCAGATTTACTGAGAATGACCAAAAGGTTCAAACATGTGACTGAAGACATGACTGACAAGACAACTGGTGGAGAAGCATGGCCTCAAAAGTAAGAACATCCCATTCCATCCCTGGGCAAAAATGAAAGGAACACTTCAAACAGCCAGAAGTTGTAATTCTGTTTTCAAAAACTAATGTACACTTATAAATTGACAAATTCATAATGTATCAGTGTAAATTACATCACTGAAAACTTTTTGCAACTGCCTGATTCAAACTGTTCTAAAATTACATGGACTGCTTGCGCAGTTTTTCAGTGTGCAGTTCAATTCAGGCAGTGCTGTCTCGTCACTATTACGTATCTTCACAAGCTAATTTCAAATGTAATAGAAAAACAGTAAAAAGGTTTTTTCATATGTTAAGTATTCCTAAAAACTGATGGATTCTATTTTTGCTAGAACTTAATATAATTTACAATCTAGCAAATAGCAACAAGTCTTTGCTCTAGTTTGGAGACCATGAGATGTCAGAACCTAAGAGGTTTTCACCTCAAATTGATAGGAGAACCACACAAACCCATAAATTACTCCATCCCCCATCATAATGAAGTGTCTATTCACAGACACAGCCAACATTAGAATCACATTAGGACGACTTAATGTATCTCGGTTCCCACTGAACAAAGGCAGAATGACTCAGAGACATTTATCAAGTTCTTCATTAGATTAGAAGTTATTCCATATGTACAGTCATCTGAAATGACTGCACACATCCTGAACTTGTAGCCCCAGTACTGGAGACAATAAATTACATACCAGCATGAATTCTACAGTCATTATACACAGAATCTGATATGACTGGAGTTTTATATTATTTAAATAGACAAAGACAGCAAAACCAATTCTTTTCAAACACAAAAGACAGACCTTTCAGGTTTGAGAATTCTAGAATAAGTCATGAATAAAACCAGGAATTATGACAGGGAAATGTTAGCCTTACCCTAACTTTGCAGTGTGACAGAAGACCCCACATTGGCTGGGCACAGGCTTCCAGCTCAGCAGCAAAGGCAGCATAGTATGTCTGCGATTCAAACTCCACGTGCTCATTTAATTCTCGTTTATTTAAATTCATACCTTCAAAGATTTAAGCAGAGTTATACAACTGACAATTTAACTAGGGCTAAATGGAATGCAGTATCTTTAGTATTATGCATTTACACACCTCTAAAAACAACTCCACAAAGTGTAATAATCTATTTTATTTAGCAGCAGAATATTTGATGAAACACTGGAACAAACAACAAAGTTTGAACAGAAATAAACCAGAAAAGATGAAACACTGGCTAATAACTGCAGTCCTTGCTGTTCAGAGGACATTAACTTCTAGTTTGAATGTCACTGAGTCAATCAGAATATCTGAATTCTGGTCCTCTTTCTAAGCAGAAAATTTCTCAGTATTGAGAGGCTCACCATTTTAAAATATTTTTTTATATAATCAAAAAAATTTCTTCACAGCAACACTTAGAAAAAGATCCAGATTTATCAGATGAATTTCCCATATATTTAAATTTAGAACTTCACCAGTAAAACAGTTTGTTTTACAGTTATGATGTAGTACAACCTCCGAATTCTTGCACCATGGATCTCAGTAGACTAAGTGTGATCTGACTGCTCTTCAACTACTTCACACAAGAAAAAGCTCCGTTAGATAATTTCTGTAATCTGTTTTCTAGAATATACTGTTCTCTTCAAGAAATACAATCTTAGGGGAATACTAATAAATTAAGTATTTACGTACAGCATTGTAGGGATTTTGCTACTGTGAACATCAACTCTCTTAACATCCTTGTATTAGTACTGATTATAAAAGTCACATACCTTGAAAAAATGATACAAAATTCATCCATGTTACCAAAAGACCATGATCTTCCAAAAATTTCTTTGCCACACTTTGGTGTGAAAGTATGTTTATAAAATCACTAACCAGGGGCCAGTAAGTATTATTCTTCAGTAGTGCTTCTCCGCAATTCACCACAACATGTAAACTATTCTCTTCATCTAGATTTAAAAAAGAAAAAATCAAAACTAAAGCAGAAGACAAAGTAATTTTTTTTCATTTATTAATAAAGTTACAAAGAATGCAAAAGTAACAATTAGGGTGTACTGCAATGCTGTGGTCAGACACACAGAGAAAACTGCAGAAAAGAAAAGTGGTTCTTTTGTGGTACCTGAGGCTGTTTTTTCATCATGGACTGACCAACACAGACCCCACTCAGTAGGAGTCACTTAAATTTTGAACAGTATCACAACCTTTGGAAAGCAGCACATCAGTAAAACCATCACAACTATGGCTCTTCCAATGTTTTTAAGAAGCATAAAAAGACCAAACAATACAATCCCTCTTACAAATACCTGAATTCTAGTTTGAATTTGACATACCAACAGTGAGCAAGGTGCCTTAGAGCATTCAAGAAGAAATCTAGTGATTGAAACATACACTGGCATGCTGAGTCTGAGACGAGCAGAGCAAAGCATTTCCACTCTGAATTTGGGACAGAGAGAGGGTTTAGGCAGCCTGTCCAAGACTAGGGCAGGAGAAGGTTCCTAGAAGAGGAGGCTAAGAAATCACGGAAGGCGGGTTCTTTCCCTCCCACCCCCAATCACAGCAGCTCATCCTCTACATCTGTCAAATAAATCTCTTTGTTTCCTTTTCCTAAGAGGGACTCCTGGAAAGATCAGAAGGGAAACAGAATTGGTTCTGGATTCACGATCCAAGCAAAACAACTTCTAGCACCCATATGTCAGTTAATATTCTGTTTCAACAGAAAGAAGAACAGAAGAAAAAAAATCTCGCATCTGATGAGCAGCCTTGGGGATGGCTCTATTCCAGTTCAAATGCACTGAAGGACCCCTTTAGTTACCCTTTACACAGTGAAGGAGTCAGAAGCAGCACTGCACAGCTGAACTAAAAAGACACTTAAGAGGCTCCAGTCTCTGGCTGATGAGAGTGTATGTAGAGTGGTTCTCTTTGGCCTGTCCAAGGACAGGGTAACATCTCTGCCTGAATCTGCTGAAGGATTTTGCAAAGAACCAACAGTTACGTCTATCCCAGTATAGATGAGACAAATCCAAAGTTATTTCAAATGGACAGTGGCATTGCCTCAATGCAAAGTCATTTTAGAGAGGCTGGTTTTTCAAAGGATAAACCATTACCAAAACGTTTTCCTTGGGGCTATAAATAAAATTCTTCTCCCATATAAAGTTTATTAGGAGGAAAGTGCTGATAGAGACGAAAAAAATTCTGTATGAACATATGTACATAAATCTTCTTAGGGAGCCAGTTTTATCATCTGCATCTATATTCCTACCTCTCATCCTTTCACATTACATGTGAGAGAGGTAAGCTGAGTTAGTAACACTTAAGAAGTTGGTATCAACACAGGCCAACTCTGTTTCATTAAAACAGTTTGTCCACAAATACCCTTAGTGAACTGTACAGTTTAAACAGGTGTCAGCTGTTCGAAAGACAATTAGGATCTGTGAGCAATGCAAGTTAAACATATTGTAGCACACACAAGTCCTGCTCCATGTTTTCCTTGCTCCTCTTAAACATGCTTTCTCCACATATCCATTGGCTGGATTTGTAAATTCTGTCTTATTCAGATACTAAATAACATATTGTTTATAGTAGCTGCACAAACAGAATTCTTCTGAATTTATCTCACCAGCACAGACTTCTCACAATTTCCAGCATTATAAGAGATAACTTGAACTAAACACAAGATACAAGCCCAAAGAACTGCAAAAGAAGGCCACTGAGAATATGAGAGGGCAAAACCCCAATAACATATTTTATGATTTCTTTTCTGTCCATTTACAGTATGCCCAACCCCTCATATATAAAGCAGTGAGGGGAAAATGTTGTGAAAACACTGAAAAGTACCAGACATATCCCAGTGGTGGACTTGGAAGTACTAGGTTTACTGTTGGACTTGATGACCAACCTAAAAGATTGTAAAATGGTGTTTTAGCTAGGAGAAATGACAGGTGCTGGGAAAAGAGAAAAGGAAACAGTGGAATAGTTGTTCCAAAGGTACATCTTTTCTCACACATCTATCACAAATATATCTCACAATATTTAACTTACCAGCTCCAGTTTACATCCATTAATTAGCAGGAAGATGCTTCAGAAAATCACTAATCACAGTCACAGCCTTTTTTTGCTTGACTGCAATTCTGACCCATTACAGAACCTTACCACCATGCTAGCAACATCCCCCATTGACCAAAAAGTAACATTCAAAAGATGCTTAGAAGTAGTTTTAAATTACATTCCACCAATTTGGCATTGATTTAGCACAAATCATTTGATATACAAACTGTTAAATATTCAGCATTTTCCTTTTAATACTGTAAAGCAATCTATGTAGGGCAACAGAAAAATTTTTCATATTGAAGTGCTGGTGAATGAGGGCACTCTTGATAGCTAGATGAGTGAGGATTTCCCATTTCTGCACAGTCATTTTGGCTTAGGCTATACATAGAGTGGACTCTGAGACAAAGGATACTTTGGGCAAAAAAAAATACAATTTCATGCAGAAGTTCATGATACTTATTTAGCAGCAGCACCCAGCCTGTCTAGGGAGTACTTTCAGATTCAAACTAGGATAAAGAGGGCTGAGAGGTCTCCACTCTGTTAGGCACATAAAAGTGTGAATGACAGAAGTCAGCAAGATCCAATTGTGCCATTTTCACATAAGGACAGAGAAAACAAGGAGAGTGAAAATAGGACAGATGTTTTCACTAAAGAAGTTATACAGTCTACAATAGCTCAAATTCAAACTGCCTCTCTGTCAAACAAAAGGTTGGTCAAATTACTATATTTACTAAGTATTAAATTATTCTCCTCTATCAAATTTTATTAAGTCAATCACAGGTTTTAAAAATTAAAACAATTTTAAATACTGCAAATAGCTTGTGAAATTCTTCAAAAACATTTTTTAAATTCATAAGGATCTCAATTGGCATATATAATTTTTCATTCAAATAGTTGTTTATGTACTTTATACAACAAATTAGGTACTTACAAGGTAATAATCTATTACAAGATTATGCAGATTAATACAAGGTAATAGTCTGTGTAATCTAAACTATGTAACTTTCCTACAAAAAAAACCCCTACAAACCAAAGGATAAAATATTAGTATCACTCTTGATAACTACCTTTGTATTTCCAGGGAATTTTGAGACTCAGGCTCTACCGTATATTGCTAGATCCTGTACATTTTTGGAAAGGCATCAGAGGGGTGGACTGACCACCAAAGAAAGATTAAATTTCCTCTATAATCAATCTATTATCAATGGAAAGAAACAAACAAATAACTCAACCTACCTTGCAATTCACTTTTAATAAGGCAACTTTCCATCATGTACAACAGAACAGTGACCATAATATCCAGCAGTTGGCATTCTTCTGTGACTTGGCGTGCTAGTTCTTCATTGCTGAACAACTGAACACTGATATGCACAATTCTATTAGACATGGTGTCTGATTCATGGCTTTTCTTCAGTGTTTTCATAATAAAAGCATAGTGCTGAACAAATGTTTTTGTAAAAGCAATCTGCAAATTGTAAAGAAATGTTGACATTAATAAGCATCATACAAAAATTATAGCTTTCTTTCATTATAAAATATTCCTTTACGAATGTACAATCAACATATCCTGGGAAACATCAGTTGCCATGACAAACCAAAACTGATGACTGTTTTCTAGAAACAGACCAAATGAAAAGACCTATTTATAGGGAGGGGTATCACAGGCTTCTAATTTTATTACCTTTTCCCAGAATCTAATCTTCTCATTCTATACTTTCCACACTAAAAAAAAAAACAACTCAGAAATGTTCAAACAAGGAATATAAGGTCTCAGCTTGCCCGTGAAAGTAGTCAAGTTCTATTAATTAATTTATCCTAAATTTGTACATCCTACAACAGGATGTCCTAAAATGATACACAATGAACAAGGAGTTTGGTAGTGCCTTATAAAGCTGCCTTATCACTCGCAGCCACCTACCCATTAAGTAAGGTTTTCATTTATTTTTCAAGCAAGATACTTCTACACTGATTTTCATTTCTACTATCATAGCATCCCATACTTTTTAAATAAACCTCTAGTGCTTTTCCCACAATAACTAAATTAATTATCCAGCTTTGTTATTATTCACACAACTGTTCGTGGTTTCTTTAAACCAGATCAGTATTTAAATGTATTGTACATATACACACAAATCTTAGTACAGTTTTGTGTTCCACTCCATTAGCCTCAAAATGCATTATAAATCAACCTTTTGCACTGCATTTACATGAACATATCTGCTAGCTTTGAAATCACTTCTCACTTAGTACTTTAGGTTCTGAATTAACACCATCTGGACTTGCTTGGCTTAGTAAGAAGACAAGCTGTGTAGTGATAAAAACCCAAAGTCTAAAAATCCTTTGCCTGTTCCTTCTGAAGTATTAACCTTCCATAAGCATAGAATTAGAAATTTTAAAACCACCCTCAGGCAGCCATGTTTTCACCAGGCCATATACAGATCACTACTTGATTTTACCTGCCTTAGACTCAGTGCTCCCATACTTTTATTATGGAACTACCATGTTATTATCACTTAAAAAATACTTCCAAAAATATGACCTAATTCTACTGTTGGGCACAGAAACGGTTTCTCCCAGCAAACACCCCCAAAGATAAAGTTGCTGATGGAAAAAAATGGACCAGGGTGAGAATGGGGATATCACTGTAGGAAACACTGCAAGAATACTTAACTTGCCTTCCTTTGCTTGATCCACAGTGATGGAAACCTGTATAATGTCTGAAAGTGTGTTCCACAGACAGCACCCAGCACAATGGTAACTGTTCTCAGCTAAAGCCTTTTTGGCACAACAATACTTGAGCAAAGTTAATACAGTATCATTCTGGTATTACAGATATTCCTTTACAGATACAGAAATATCCTATACAGATATTTCCTTTAAGTTAAAAGCTTGAAACAATTTCCATCACTGGCATTAGCACTTATCATCAAGACATTCACACAATTAATGTTAAGCCTCAGACAGAAATTATGTACCAGGTATTTTAAGAAGTTAGTATATTAACGCTCCTAGTAAAGAAGTATACTTTATTTATATATTACTTCTTCACACTGTATTATGTTTAAATAGGATTTTTGGGTTCTGTGATGTAGAAACCACATTTTACTTGTTTTACACAGCACACTCAATTCAAGTTGACTGCAAAAACAAGGTCCGTCTCTAAGAACAAATTTTGGATTTTTTTTTCGTTAGTTTATATTGGCATGCATCAAAATTTTTTGTGCCTCACCCATTTACAATAATGAACTTCTGAAAGTACTGTAAATTTGCTCTCACTACAGTATAATGGTAGAGACTCTGTAAAACACTTAACTAAAGGAAAGACAGAAGCTTTACTCCTACATTCACTTGCAAGTTAAACAAACAAATACAACCCTTTCCAGTTTTGAGAGGAAGAAACTAAATTCATTCCAGAAGTTAAGAAGCTGAAATACTGTGGTAAACTGCAGTCAGTACATAAAACCAGCCATAGCCAAAATCAGTCCATCCATGTAGCCTTTCTTTCGGTGGCCAAAGCTATACATGCAACTAAGGAAAAGTATAGAATGGAGCAAGAATGCAATTTTTGTCATAACACATTTCCAAATACTCAGCTTCCAACCTTTTGCAAGAAATAGTTCCTAAGACAGACATGCTTCCTGTATATCTAATTATTTTCACTGACTTTCTATCATCTGGAGCAGCTTTTAAATTTCTATCTATGGAAAAACAAAGTTAATTTTTTCAGCTAGCCTTTCCTCTTGGTGACCACTCAACTTAAGTCCTGGAACTTTTTGGAGACTAACATCAACCCCATGCTTCAGTTGGAACTTACATCTCCCATGTTTATATTCTCAATGCTAAAATGGAAAGCATTTATGCCAGCTGAGTGCTGCACTAAAATTAAGGTTCCAGTAGAAAAACGGTTCTACAAAATTTGTAGAACAGCATATCCAGGGTTTAGTGAAGTCCTATTGCTGTAATAGCTGCTTCAAGGGTCACTATGGGAGGTGCATGACAAGGCACAGCATTTCTGGTAATTACGTTTGTTGATTCATTATGTCTACCAGATCCTTTTGCATTTTTGTATTTCCAGTATTCCAGATTTCAGCAAGGCTCTGCTCTTGGATGATTTACACTCTTCCACCATCTTCCTGTTTACTGCCAACACATTCTTTGCCACCTCCTTGGTTACATGAAGCTCTGTTTTTCTGGCATTTTGCTTTTCCTCTTGTCCACACTGTAACATATTCAATTTCTTGGAAGCTTCAAAAAATTTCTCTTCTGCTTTCTTTTTCTTCATTTGTAAGTCTTCCAAGCTTCAAATGTCAGAGAGTGCTGGAAGGGATGCCTCAAGCACAGATCTGTAAGGCAAAGACCACACTTTTTGTTGTGCTATCTCTCTCATATGCCAAAGTGGGGAGAGAGGGAAGAGCTAGTTAACCCAGGGTTTTAGCCCACCCCTTTCAACACCTCTTTTCAGTACTGGGAATCCTAAACAGGAAGTTTGTTTTCCTATTTCGAAAAAGATCTGTGTAACTGAGATTGCTAGTGGCTCAGTGACTGCTACAGAGGGCAATGATGAATTCTAATATGTTTACGCTGGAGGTCAGAGATTTCAACAATCTCAAAGCACACACAGATAGCCAGTTCTGTTCTCTGTGTCTGGCGAGCTCCCTCAGTTTATCAGAAATCCAACCTAGCAGAATTCTGCTGATTTAATGACCTAATCGCCTCAGGAAGAATCAGATAAATTGCACAGCAGCAGATACAGAAAAAATTAGAACAGTACATGTGGTGTAGATGGGATGAGAGAAAGTAGCAGAAAGCTGAGTGACCACTTGGAACAGTTTATATCCCTAGAGGTATTCCTATTGTTTGAGAATGCAATGATTAATCAGCAAACAAGCTTTTCTTTCAAAAAAGCTAAATTGAAGCATATACAATAAAACTTTTTTCTTATTCATCCCAAAATGCTATGTTCTCTCTTTTACATGTAAAAGGCAGAGCCACTCCTTGTAAATTAACCACAGGCCTCATAAACATGTTTAAAATTCATGCAGCATTGACAGTTTTAAAACAAAGCACAGGTATCTTGCAGAAAAATAGTTTACCGCCTCCCTAGTACTGCTGTGTGATACATTTCCTGCTCTGAGCTTCCTTACCACTTAAAAATGCCATTTAGACAATCACAGCAATTAAACATAGATACTAAAAAAATTTCAGACACTTGGTATTTGTGCTTCTAATAAAGCTTTAACATACGAATTAACTGTTTAATGAAAAACAATATGAAATTGGTAACAAAAAACCCCAAACAAACATAGTTTATAAAAACCTTTCAATCTGAGCATGTAGTATTGGTGGGTAGAAAATGAACTATTTCCAGTTAAAGGTGACAATCAGCAGAGAGACCAAATACACCATGATCTCCATTCTGAGTGAAGAAAGATAATGAACAGAACAAAGAAATTCACTGAAGACTGTGGCTCATTGTCAAAGGAAGAAAGATCCCACAATCACTAGAAGCTGTTATTATTACATGGTACAGTAAAAAGGGAAACACAGCAACACTTACCAGATTCTTCTGCATGCTGCTAGCAGCTGGGTGTTTTTACAGGCAGGAATTTAGCTGGCAATGGATCAGGAGAACTGGATGTCCATGTGGGTGTCCAAATATCATGAAGAATTCAAGCTTCATAGCAATGGATCATCAGTTAAGAAGTCCTAATGTCTCCTCATGTATTAGTTGAATCTAAGACCAAGACGAATCTATGCTGATATCCCAAATAAAATGGTGTCTTGACATGGACACAGTAGTGCTGAAGGCCCATATCTTATCTTTTTCTTCCTTGTAAGTTATCTTCATGTCCTTTGTTTTGATACAGCAAGGTTTTAAGGGGGGCACAAATACAGAGTTGTCCCATTATAAACAGACATTTTTGAAGAAATCTGCATGCCTGGAATTCAGAATTTCTTGATCTTTGCCTCCCAGCAGGGATTGAGAAGGTCCAAAATATTTGCATGGCTCAAGGGTATGACACGATCAGAGCAAAATGTTAAGCCTGATTGCTATGTATACTAGGTCTTGGGAACATGTGGAGCAAACAACCAAACCTGGCTGCACACCAAGATTTAAAACAGGAAGATGACATCCAGTCTCCACAACTCCAGGCCAGGAGATACTTGGTATGGACAACTGCAAAACTCTGTAAGGAAGCACCTCGAGGGCTGCCAAAATCACCTAGGGCAAAGCTGCAGCAAGAACACTCACCCTGTAATGGCCTGTATGGAGAAACCACTGCCTACCACGATAATTGAAACAGGAGTGAAGTCACTGCAATTATTCACTAGTCACACCACGCTACAGAATCATACACTGCTGATCCACGTTTTAAGTGATAAAAACCATTTACAAAGTAAAATAAAACAAAATCCAACACATGCAAATATGCACTGACAAAAAGGAAAATAAACTGTGAAATCAGAATTAATAGTGCTGCTCCAGATTTATCCATCTTGTTTTGTCCATATTGCTTTTCAAATGCTAAACACTTTAGAACTTCTAACAAAATACTCAAAAACAAGGTAAAAAAATCTGCATTATTTTACTGCTTATTATTCAAACATAAGCATACATGGTGTCATGCAAGGCATAATACACACTAAGTATGTGAATAAGAAAAGATATTTAGGTTTGAATGAAGTAAGGCCAAGTACCTTATAATCTTGATCTGGTAGCATGTTGAGTAAGAAAGTCACCATCTTCTGTGGAAACTCGTATTTTATTGTCCAAAATAATAATTCTTCTAGAAAACATTTATGCTTCAAAACATCCATGATAGACTGATCTGCATAAAAGGTTGAAGCAGGGCATGTGTAATGCAATAAGTATTAAAACTAAGAACACTGATAGTGCAGTTTCACTCACATAAAAATTCAGGAACAAAAATTTAAGAATATCTTAGTGTATTCTATAAACAATTTCTTTTTAAACGCTGGGCAAGTGAACGTGACTAACACCGCACAGTGTCAGGGATTGTAACTATAGAAAGGACCTCCCAGAGAAGCCAGTAAAAATTTTCAGTACAATTCTACCACAGACTCCAATCTTCATTGATTGCATTGAATCATATCACTTTACCATAACAGCTGCACTGATTATAATGCATCACAGCATATTGCACAATATTTACACAAACGTTTAAGCAAGGGAAACAATATAGACTACTACTTAACTGAAGTTAAAATATCAAAACAACAAAATACAATTTATGATTAAGTGATGAATTCTATTAGCTGAACAACACTTTACAAAGCTCTAAACAAAATAGAAGCAGTAGTGTATCCTTTATTCTTACTTTCAAAGCAATATATACACTGACTGACCAATGACTAAGTTGTTTGTTGGGGTTTTTTAATATAAAAATTACCATAACCAGATAATCAGGAGGCACTAGCTCCTGATGGTAGCAGGAGAGACAGTCTCATCTTTCCCCTTTCAACTCCTGTCCATTCACTCTGCCTTTACTCATGCTGATAGTAGATCCCTGTGGGGGACCTACACAGGAATCAAGTCCAGGATCTTTCCATTTTGTCAGCTGTGTTTTCAAGCAGATCAGTTTCCTGATTGCAAAGCTGCAAACTGACCTTTGCTAGAATAAACTGTTCATGAAATTATCACTTGACAGAGCATAAATCATATCAACTCTGTTTTTAAAAATACTAAAATATAAAGACTCTTCATCATCATTTTTCGAGAGGTTGATTATTTATGCTTTACAACTACAACATGCGGTGTTCACTCCAGTAACATATGAAGACTAAAGAAAGTAATAATACTGGTGCTTCTCTATACCTAGAAATCAACTACACCTGAGGATATGTAACTCCACACAAAATCACGTATTCCAACAAGAGTGTATGAAGTGCTCCCACCAGCACACATCCAAAAACATTTACACTGAACATCATCTGGCCTTGAAGACTCACATCTTCACTGAAGTGTGACATCTTAGAGACTGCACTGGATAGCTTTGTGCCTATTCTAAGCAAGACAGGCATTTGTGCTCTTCCTAAGCAGGAATTATGTCCATTTTCTACCATTACCAAATGCCAGAGTTCCCTGGGCAAGTAACCAATTTGCCCAGACTTAAATTTTAGGATTCTCCTCAAGACTCTAGCAAGCCACAAAATTCAAGAACATGTTTTATTCAATATATTCTACAAGCATTGATATAAAAACATTACCTTCACAGAATCATAAAAGATATTAAAATATTTTAATATTTTGCAATATTAATTAATATTAAACTATTTTGTAAGGTATTACACATCACCTACTGCAACAAACATATGATGCTCATTTATGTTCTTTTCTTGTTATGAAATTGCATGTGTGATTTGATTGCCCATGGAAGCTTGGTAATCATGCATGACTGAAGTCCTCTGTCCACAGAACAGGGAGCACAAGCTTTGGTACATGCCAAATGCTTCTGAGTGAGAACACCAGGCACGGAGACAAGTGACACAACACTGTCACTGATGTGCAGCCTTCTCTGACACGTATCACAGCTGAACAGTGCATATCCAATACTTTATACAGCAGTTTCAGGCAGGGACAGTACAATACATATCCACTTACACCTGCTATATAATTTAAGTAGGCAGAATGCTCTTACCAAACTTGGAAAATTTGTCAAGAACATTGGGACTAATGTTCCCACTGTACTGAAAAGCATTGCTAGATTTTAAATTTCTTTAAAAACAGAAAGTGCCTCTGGGTTTAAAATTGCCTTAAACATCTGGTATTTCAGATGGATGCAGGAAGAGGTTTTAAAACAGAGTGAAAAAAAATAAATTCTCAGTACTCAGTCCCATACCTGTATGAGTGAACCTCAACATAAAAACTGTACTTTCTTTAAAGAAACATTTTATTCTTTCTTAGTGGCACAAAACACCTCACAGAGTGTTGTAAATATCTCTCTGGAATATGAGACTTAGCATTCCAAGATATCCCCAGTATATAAATAACCCTGGATGAAGACAGTACTGCTGAAGAGCTAGGATGGGATAGGGAGTCTGCTTACATGGAAAAGGTAAATCTGTTTTTATTCAATACTCAGTTTTCCAAAATTTTCTTTTCATACTCTTATTTTATACCCTATTGGACATAAAATATGAATACTGAAAACTCCAGAAAACTATTTGATATTTAATAAAAACAGATACTTACCCTTCCCCCATGGGCAGACTTCCTCCTCTGGGGCAGATATTAGGAGCTAACATCATGACCACAGTCCATGCTGGGATGCCTCAGAGGGGGAAGACTACAAGCCTGGGGGAAAATGAAATGCTGAATTCAAGTATTGCTTTTCCTGAAATGCCACTGCTGTTATTGGTTTTCTGATCAGGCAGCTTCTAAATCTGGGCTTCCTCCCTGTCTCCTTCCCTGATTAGTTATTATGCATCAGAACAACAGCATTTTTTTCGTGTGTTACCTGACTCTAACTCATCTTTTAGAAAAGCCAACAGCCTCTTACATCCAAGTAAGAGAACTTTCCTTGGATGTCTCTACACTTCCTGCATTTCTCCAAAACTACTGCCTCTTCCACATTATTATTCTCTACCACAATCTTTCTCACACCATTTTTAGGATCATCTCTAAATAACACTGTTGCCAAAACATTTAGTTCTCTGCTTTTTCAGCTTCCTCATCTCTTTTTCCTTCAATCTGAAAACACTAGAAATGATCGCTCTTACTTTCCCATCCCCCTCACAACATCACACTATTTTGTTGATTCATGAACCTTTGCATTTAAAACTCAAGCTCCAAACCTTCACTCCAGAGACCTTCCAGAAACTTTATTCCAACTTTCACCACCATTTTTCTACCCAAATATTCTTTTCTCAAGGCTTGTAATTCTTCGTGCTTCCTATGTCAGTCTCGTCATACTCATATTAAAAAAAAAACACAACCAAAAAGGTCTTCTTTATTTAACAACAGAATTTAAATATTATTAAACATCTTTTAGCACAAAACATGTCAAACACAAGCTAGAACTACCTTGTCTCTAGCCTATGGTTATTCTTGAAGTAAAACTTGCCCTGCCTTCAATGTGAGTGCTGCTCATGTTGGACTAGAAATTGCAAAAGGGACTAATTTCAAGCTAGGAAAATAGTGGAGTGGTTTCAAGGGAGACTTCATTCACATACTTTATCTTCAACATTACTAAAACAGTACAGAAAGACCAACCAGAACCAGAGAGAACCATTTTTGCCTGGTTGAAAACACAATCATACTGTACAGTGGCACAATAAAAAAAAATTGTTAAGAACAAACACATCAAACACTTGTTTTGTAAAGCTATACTGCAGCCCTGATAGCCACACAGTGAAAACTGAATGAATTTTTGGAGGTCAGCTTACAACACAGAGGTGACAAAATGGTCAAACAGAGTCCCAGACAGTGGTACTCACTCAATGGAAATCTAACTTGCCAATTACCACATTTTCACTTGCTATTCTTTTTTAGACTTTGCTATGTTTAATACCTGTCCCACACAGCACTACAGTGCTCGGGAAGTGAACTGAGTATCCCTGGATATTTTTAAGACAGACATAAAGCAAACATGATAAACTGAGATCAGTACTTTATAAATACCTTTGGTGGTGCTGCTTAGTTTCACTCTCTTGCGCTTTCCCACACCTTGGCTACCATCCTGGTCCTCCTGGGGTAGAGGAAGAGTTTCAAAAATTGATTATCGTATACTTAGAATCTCATTGCCAAGAGATGGTATGCTCTCAAAATTCTGGTTTAACTACCAAACTAAAACAGAGAAGCCTCCAATATATTCTTACAAGAAAAATACTTTTACTGTTTACAGGAACCATGCATTGTGTGCAACTCTTTAGAGAAAAATGTAATTGCCTTTTTTCCCCCTACAGGCAACATTATCACCCACGTTTATTTCATTAATTTTGTAACTTTACTTGCTTTGATTTCTAAAACTGATTGCTACAAAAGTTTAACACCACAAAATTTCTAACCTTTGCACATCTAAGATTTTACCTTATCCACTTGTAGGGTTTGTAGGGTTTTGTTTCAGAGAAAAAATATCAACCAATATATTGTATATCAAAGTTGGCAACACATATAATTAGCTAGATACTTTCTAATCAGTATAAACTTTTGATGCAAGAACAAAGTATTGTTGACACCTTTGAGAAGCCAATTCTAACTGCTTGTTCACTACAAAATACTTTACACAGGCACTTGTCATCTGAAGCTTTCAAGGCAATCCACAAACTAAACAGTAAAGGTTCCAAAATTAATACAAGTCTAAAACATCTTCACCACCACTTCACAAAATCTAACATTGGATGTTAAAAAAGAATGTGACATTACAGAAGTATATTAAATGTTGAATGGATCTTTACCAACACCGGTAGTCCTAATGAAACTAGAAATAAAGATTCTTACTGGAACTAATCAAATGAGATATAATTAATGCAGATATCTACTGTTAAAAATAAGCAATCAATATCCTTCTCCCCTAAGCAAATGCCATGTTTTACTTCCAAACTACTCTGGAATGATGAAGAACCTGAATCTCAAGAAGTTACTGTACCGCCTTGAGGAAGAAGATTGTTCATACTTTAAATCTAAGGACTGACCACAAGTATGGTGTAAATGAAAGGTCTGACTTTTCCTATCCTTTCATTACCTCCACCTGAAAATTCATTTTAAGATGGACACACATTTGAACACTTAGGCATCCTGTGGTCCTTGTGACACAGGGTACTTTGGTACTTCAATCAGGAATGAGTCACTAAGTTCTCAGGATGTTGCCACTGCCCAGTCCCCTATCAGAGGGGCCAAGTATTCTCAAGAAAAAACTAGACTTGCTGGGATATTACTGTGAACTGCAGGACTATGCAATTTAAGCCTCCTGCCCTGAAAAAAGCATCGGTGAAGAAAGTTAATTTTTTATTTCATAATCTTTTTCTTAATCATGATCTACTTGACAAACACAAATTACTGAAAAGGAAGTCCACTCCTTTCATCCAAAAGTCAAAACAGACTGTGCAGGTGGAAAGCTGAAACGCTTATAAGAAAAATAATGTTCCGCTCCTCTGTACTCCCATGTGAGTTACAAAGGGCATTTACAGTTTGTTTTTAATACCTTATTATATTCTCTTAGAGCAGAGTAAAATTATGTTATAATTTAGAAATGTGGCAAGAGTACATTTTTAACTGGATTTTCTTCCTCAGGTATTTAAAATTAATCTAGAAAGGTTAAAAATGCTCTTTCTTACCAAGATCTAACTGGTAGCATTGTTTCACAGCTGGAACACTAGATGACAAAATTTACATAGACTACAAATCAGAGCAGTGCTTCTGCAGGGAACTAAACACCTTGAAAGGTTTTGCACAGTTCAGTATTTAGTTTTACTGCTGCAATAGCAGATGGTTCTAAGCAAAAAATTAATCTGAAGGATGGCTGTTATTTCTCATGTTTTCCGTTCTGAAAAAGGAGAAAAAAGGCCCTCTCTAAACCTGTCCTCCTATTTAAGAAGATTTCACGTTCCAAGGAATCAAATAAAACACAGTCTATGAACGCTTTTGCCACACTGAGGAATAAATGTTTTTATATTGGGTATCTCTTTACATTATTTAAAGTTTGTTATGTTACCCTACCAGAATGTCTGCTAAGGCTTACTAGCTGAAGTAAGGTTTTAAAAAATTGAGAAAAAACGACGAGAATAAATGGATAAAGTTACTCCACCAGAATTTAACTTTCCTCATTAAATTCCACTTACTTATTAAAGCTCAACCTAAAACGAGATTTTCTCCTTTCTACTCCCACTCCATGTATTTGGTAAGTAAGGTCAATTCTACCCATGGGAATTTATCTACAAAGAAATTCTCACTGCTGCTATCACCACTTCAGCTGAATTCTCAAGTGCCAAAAACTAACTAATGGTGCTAACACCATTCACAGTATTACATGCTCTAAGTTTGTTTTACTCAAGTCCAATTTACTTGATAGTGACTTCTGGAATACCTACACAGGTTTCTGCTCCATTACATACGTAAGTTAAACTGAAACAGTATTAGCAAAAACCAGGATTTTTCAAGAGGTCCTCAGTAAATCAAAGGCATGAGATCTGTTCCTTTAAACCTCCATTATTCCTAATTACTAAAATGGGGATAACGTATGGCAGATAGAAGACTTAAGTTTTGTGGAATTTGGCTGCAAGCATTCTCTCCCTTTGATATTTGGTTGCAGTTCATTACAGTCTTTAAAAAGTCTCACCTCATCTGAAGAATCCCCTTGTCCTGATGTTGCTGTAGCACCTGCCAAACCTTTTGAAATAAAAAAGTTCAGAGATTCTTTTTGTAAGTCTTATACTGAAAAGGCAGTAGTTTAAGGTATTTAATGAGCCAGTATGAAATGGAACGCTACATTAATTTTCTTTAAAAGATACATAGCAATGAACTGAGGAATTAAGAGTTAAGATTTCCAAGCCATACAAAATTAGGTATTTCCAAGTACGTTCCATTGCAGAACTTCAATGCACTGTGTTAACAAATGAGTGTTCTTTCAGAAACTGAAAAAAAACTCTGATGGACTTCAAAAATCCACAGAACCTTTACAAGAAGAGGTGCTGTGGATTGATAATCACTTCACTGCAGTGGCAAAATTCCACTATGAGCAATTTCATCTTGCCTACTCAAATTCCACTAATATTATGACTGGAAAAATGGTGCTTAGCAGATCAGCAACAGAAAGTTAACATGTTTACCTTTGCTGATAGAAGTAAGAGTCCTGCAATATGGTAGTGCAATAAATTACAGGTAATTCCCTAAATTTCATTAAGATTACCTTTTTTAAAAAATAAACCTAAAGCAGTTCATATAAAACTTATCAATAATCAAGTCTTCTCTTAAAAAATTTTTCTTCACAAACCTTGAACAGATAATGTGCTAGTTCCAGCTCCTTGTTCCTGCATACCACATGCAATTTTATCCTCGGGAAATGCCAGTCCAGAGCCTTTCAAAGCAATGAGGTACTTTTCATGACTTTTCTTTGCACATGCATTCTCTCCAACACCTTGAATACATACATAAAACAGTATTAAACCACAAAAGCAGCTCCCTGGTTCATATATTTCATACTCTATGCAAGCAATCTAAAAAATGGTCCACAATGTTTTAATTTAATAACACATATTCTCCATTCTAAGAGACCAGATAAGCATGTCTTACTTTCGATTTCCTTTCCATATTTCTGTATCAGGAAATGCATCACATACAGGGAAGAGAAGTAATTAAATTACTCCCATTCAAATATTATAACAGGAGAGAAAAAGGAAGGGAAAAAATAAAGAGAACTGCCCCTGAGGCAACTTAGTACTAAGTGTTTCTCCTTTCAAAAAAAGATTTGGAGATTGCCTGTTCTTTAACTAGCTGCTGCCCAAGCCAGTTATGGCAACTTAAAACTACAGTAATTACTATTTGTTCTATATCTATGTAAAGGACTCTTAATCACAAGAAAATAACATGGAGTTAATTTACACTAGGGATTTGGGGTTAGTTGTGACTGGCCAATATTTTCAGATTCATTGTGGTTTTGTACAAGATGGAATAAATAATGAAGGGGGGAGTAATGTTTAAGAAAAAAAGATGAAAAAGGCTTTGCACAGAATTGTAGGACATACAATGGCCTTTTGCTATTCAGGTCTCCTCCAGTAACCTCTGTGAGAGCAGATCCCAAAATAAATTAGACATATTCCACTTTGAATAACCTTGTTGTGCCTAACTTGAAAGTATTTGTTTCACGTCACCATGTTCATGTCACTTTGAAGAGAATGGATTTCTTATAAAAACCTTTCTGAAAGGATGTTCTTTATACATTTATTTGGGACACAGATCAGATGCTTGCTCTTACAGGTCTTAAGAACAAATGTTTCTAGTCACTCTTGCAGCTCACCTTCCTATCAACATAATATCCTTAAAAATATACTTTTTTCCTGCGTTTTGAGATGCCAAATAAAAACATGCAGAAACTGAAGTTATAAACAAAACTTATGCCCTTAATTCTTCATAGTTTGAAAATTTAATTATTAGAAATAACACAAACATACCAGAGCTAAGATCTTTGTAGAACTGTTGGCTAGTTAAAACCTGGGTAAGAACTGATCTCATTGCACCTCCCATTTTGGTCAAGTCTTCTAGGAAGGAAACATGAGGCTCCAAAACCTGGAGGATTTTATGAAGGTCTTTCTCTGATGGCAGATCAAGGGCTGAAAACCACAACAGAACAACTTTTGGTGCAGATGTAATATAATTTACCCAAGACCATCAAAAGCAAAACAGTTACGACCACCCCAAATGAAAATAATTTATATATTCATAATGCTCTAAAATTCACACATACAAATTTCAAACTATACCTGATTTCATTTTCTGGAAGAGCTCAGCACAATGCTAGGTAACCTTTAAAACATACTTAAGCATGCCACCAGGTAACAAAATCAAATCACCTAGTCAGGCTGTGATTTTGTTAGGAAGAGAGGTACAAAATACAATGACATAAACTATGGATAGCATTCATGTACTGTGTCTTCACAGACTGCAAAGCAAGAGATAACAGCATGGTAAGATATTCTAGGTACATGAAAATTCAAAACTTACCAGGCTCATTATATCCCTCTCTTAAGTGCTGAATCAGACTAAAGATGAACTGTGGAAGAACTAATTCTGACATCATCAACAAATCTTTCGGGACACATGGAACATTTGAATTTGATTTAATTCGGTGTCTTTTACAAAACCTATAAAACAGATGAGAAAAATGTTAGCCAAGCACAGCTCAGCAGTGTCAACATATACTAAGAAAACCATTCCTTTTTCCATTTTTCAGAGAATATATGCTTTTACATTAAAGGTGGTATGGAAATGGTATTCTGAAATTCCAGCTACTATATTCAAGCCCATTCTGATTCTGAGGCCAGAGAATTATAAGGGTGCCAATTTTTTTTCTGCTGCTCAGAGTTCACATATCTAACATCCCAGCTTCTTCCTATACATATGAGATGTATCTTCCATTGAACAATTAGAAGAACACTAATTTTCCTCTCCTTTCTGTGACATAATCGGAGGTTGGACTGGTTTTTTGAAGTCTTCATTCAGACAATGATTTTTAAAAATGTCTTTTGACAATAAAAGCAACTTAAAAAGGTGCAAGACTTCGCAGGATCAGTGTGTATTTCAAATGTACAGCAACCAATATTTACAAAATCAGTACAAAATCGCTTCATTTAAAAAGAAAAGAAAACATCTATTCTTTGGAAAATTCCTGCATGGTAGTAGCTGAGGCTTGGCTAATGCACGGTGACATGACGTTGAGCCAAACCCCATTAGAGCAGACAGAATGATTTCCCACTCACTTAATATGAGCCTGACTCAAGAGACACTGAATACTTTTCAGCTTCCAAGCTATTTTTAGAAAGGACATATACCAACATCAAAGAGTTATTTACCCACGTCAAAAACAACAGTAACAAAGAATAGTCTAAAAATATATCACACAAGAATAAACTTTACTGGAAAGATTCACTAGATTTTACCAATAATTTTTTAACAAAAAAATTCAGAAAAAAATATAGCTTTGTTTGAATATGAAAACTGTTTTCCAAATTTATGCCATAGTTTCCAGAAGCAGCCTGCTACTTTCTAAAACTTAAGCCTTTCTTCTTTGAGGACCATTGAAGAATCAACTTCAAGAGAAGAAGGAAATACAAGAAAGCCACAAAGCAAGTATGTGAATCAAGAAAAAAAGGCAAAAATAAAAAAAGAGGATTCAAGTCCAACAATTAAAACAGCAATTCACAACAATGGCTAACAAATTCACAAGATTAAAGATTAAGAGCATCTCCTTTGCTTTTACACATTAGAAATGAGACTTTTTATTAAGAAAAGGTATAGAAGGACAGCACTAGCCAGTCAATTTGCAGTTTGTACATACAACCGCTATATCCCTGGGAGGGAAAGGGCCTGACAGAAAGAGCTCAGTGATGACTGACAGCTTTCTGTTAATTCATGTCCAAATAAATAGTGTTTACTTTTGCCTCCCACTTCTCATACTACACTCACAGAAGGTATGAAAAGTCATTCCGTGTTCCTTGTTCAAGTACAAATAAACAGCACAATTTGCAACTGCAGGGAATTCAAAGGGGCTTGTAAAAGTCATTCACTTTTTCTCTTTGGTCATCCACTTTTATCTTTTCCACATAGAGAAACCTGAACTGCTGTAAACCACAAATGTGGCTTCCTCTATGCTGAAATATGATACTTCATATTTTAAAAGGAACTGGTTTCCCTTTCACCACTGTCCTTACAAGAAGTTATCAAAAGTAAATAAAGACCTAAAAGACACAAAAGGAAGGAATTACTATGAAGAGTGTTCTAAAATCTTTTACAGCCCACCAACCCCTCCCCATATATTTTACACTCTGTCAAAAGATGTTTTCACTGGTTATGATCACAAGCTAAGGAAGCCACTGTAACAAAACACACAGGTAAATTCATTTTGAATCCCAGCTTCTGCTAAGCACAAGGCTTCCTTCCACAGAAGATAAGCTCTGCTCCCCCTGAAGCCTATGTCAACATGCCAGTTCCGAATCCATCACGACAGAATCACACAATGACTTAGAAGGGACCCGGAAGGATCATCGAGTCCAACCCTTAAGTGAATGGCACATACGAGAACCAAACCCATGACCTTGGCACTACTAACACCATGCTCTAACCAACTGTGCTGATCTCAGGGTTTAATGGACTAATGATCCCAAATTTTACATATACTGAAAATGAAAGTTATGAATAGTCTTGTCTTGAGATTCTCTAGAAAGCACTATTGAATTATAAAGTGTGTTATTATTGCTATATTAACACAGATACTGGAAGACCAATAAAGAACCCAAATTCAATTCCTTGTAAGGAAAAGTTCTTTCACTGTCACAAACCACAGCAGGTTCAAACAGGAAACAATTTCTAGATACCAGGCCCTAAACCTTAAAGTAGGAACACCAATGTAATTTTACAAAAGGCACCATACTCTGTATTTATGGTTCAAAGGCTACACTATTTAAGTAGTACAGACGAGAATTACTCAAAGTTCTACTGCAGAGTGTTATAAAATTCTTCTATAAATATTAATGAAAATGCCAGACAATGACTTGGAAGGTCTTCAGAGTTAGGACAACAGCTGTTTTAACTAAAGAAGAGACTGAACCCCAAGCTGTGCGAAGGAAGAAACAAGCTGAGATTTCATGCAAGCTGAAAGAGACACCTGGACAAACTTCTCAATGGGTTACACGGTTACTGAACAAACAGCAGCCAAAGCTATTCCATAATCAGTTCCTTATGTACTTCTGAAAGACATTCCTTACCACAGCATCGGCTAAAGACCTGTACATCTACATAAATGTACATTTCAAAATGCTTCTGAGACTATCAAAATAGGCTTTAATAGGCAACAAAAAGGAACACTTCCCAGATCTCTCCTGGTACCATCAAGCCTCAGAAATCCACCACTTGCAGCAGGTAGAAATTTCTAACAGAAGGCAATGAAAGGTGGATACAATCTAGACAAGAAATATATTTTTTCTGAAGAAGCTCAAAAATAATGATGGAGAGGAAGACTGACTAGGTAACTGACATCACCTTGATCTAAGCTTTCTAACTTGATTTCAATATTGCAAAACACTTCTTCCAACAGGCCTGTAGTTCTTACTCACTCTTTTAGTAGTTCATATTTCTTGTACTATATACTTTTCATTGTAGATATTTTTACCACTATACTGGAATGATGTTTAAGAATGAGTTTATCAGTGAGAATGTCAATTCAATAGACAGAAATATTCAAGCCCTATGTATCCAAAGGTTTAGCATGGAAGTACTAAAATACAGGTCCACATGAAGACAAAAACCATAATCTTTTTTCCTTACTTTTTTCCTCCAATTCAAAAGTATATTCTGGTTTTGATTTTCTATGCATTTTCCTACCTTTGAAATCACTTTTTCATAAAAACGTAAGGGTAATGTTAGCAAAAGGAGAGAATAAACAGTAAGCTTTTAATTAAATAAATACTTAGGTTTAACAAAGAATCTTGTCGACATGACTTCAAATAAAATTCTGACATTTCTTACGCTCCATTAATATCTTACTTGTGAAATGCAAAACATTGCTGACATCTACATGAGTAAGGAATACCATTTGTTATAAACATAAGCAGCATTAGTATCTTCTGAACAACTTCCATGTCAAACTTTCCAGATTCATTCCATTCTTTCCTGCTATTTCCATTTTTAATAATTCTACTGTGAATTTCCAAATTGCATTTTAGAATTGACTTCAGGTAAAGTAACTCCTTCCCTTTAGGCTACAGTTTCACAGCCTAGTCGAACTAGGTCAGTCCTGCCACAACTCTGTCTTCAGCACTATTATTTGTTCTAGCACTAGCACTTGACTGATCCTGTGTTAAACCAGCTCAGAAGCTAAGCCAGCAGAAGTTATTTACTTATATGAATACATTAAAAATTTCACTGGGCCAGTTTAAATCCACCAACACTCAACGACCAGTCTCTTTGGAAATCACACTGAAATCCCTAAATCATTTTGCCATCATCCCTTTCCTTGTTCACCTGACAGGGAGCAAAATAGATAACAAAAAAAACCCAAAACCCCAAACAGAGACATGCAGGAAAATGCCATCCTGGCCAACCAGCACAACAAGTAGATACAATGCTCACTGTGGAGGCAATTCCATCACTTCAAAGAAGAGTTTTTAAACTCTGCAGTTATCACAGCAGCTGATAAAAGCCTTCAGTACCAGCCAGACCACACCTTTACAGCTTCTGAACATTTGATCAGTCCTTCATCCACTACATCCCACGGTGTCTCAAGTTTCAGCTGCATTCCAGAAACTTGACATAAGTTCATGCATATACAGATGGACTATTTTTACCCTCACTTTTCTCTCACTATTTTGTCCCCTGCCTCCCCATGTTTAAGTCATTTGTTTTTAAACTGGATCATAAGACTGCCAAAGGAAAGCATCCCAATTTCACAATCTTAATAGTACTACAGCACTACGAGTACCTGACTCTGACAGAAGCTTTTAGGGATAAGGATCTAGGACCCAAGCGACAGAATCCAAATGAAAACTGCTGGAAATCAATTCTTAAGCAAAGAAAGTAAAGCTCTACTTGATTCTTCAATGCAGTAAGTCATACCTAAACTGAGCTCTTATTTGAAACATAATATACGTTTCATATATACATATATGGTATAATATACATTCATACTGTATACTGCATGACTGACATCATGTAATGTTTCATAAAGTATTCAAATGAAGTTTTATAAATAAGAACTCAACACAGTTTTTAAAAAGCATGTATTCTGTCTCCACTGTAAAACTAACACATAAATTCTATTCTTACATACTCTGAATCTACAAAATAGATGCAAGATACAATACTTTTTGAGTACTACAATTGTTTCTGAGTTCTTATAAACCTGTTTCATCATTTTTTATGTTCTGGTAGAGTGTTTAAATGTTTTTCCCTGCATTTGCAGTTCAAATGTCAAACCAAATCTTAATTCAGAACAAAATAAAACTTGCATAATCAGGATTAGAAAATTATCTTGATGAAAAAGGGCTTTGATATACTGTAGCCTTGCTTTATGTAAATCCACTGTCCTAACAATAACAAACACATCGGTAACTCTGAAGAAATGTAAAGAAATAAACCTACTGTTCCTAAACATTAAATTTAGCATGTTTCCCCCATATACCCCAATAACTACATTTCATTAGTTCAATTCCTTCCACCTGCAAAACAGGCTTCTGAAAGTGAATTCATGTGGTACTGACTTCCAGGCCCAAGGAATGAGCGCTCTTCTGCTCTTTAGGAAGACTGCAAGCTACAGAGTTCACAGACAGAACTGAATACTTGCATTTCTGCTAGCATGGACAAAGCCAACTGAAAAGATGTCAGTCTAACTCTTCTAACCAGAAAATCTCCAAAGTAGAGACAATAGAGTCAATAGTGGAGGACAATCAAACACAGCAGAATAATGAATGGCTTCTCAGGAAAAACCAAAAAAAACCCACCTTTAAAGGACATCTGTTCAGGCTTTAAGCTTTCATGACAAAGCTGTTTGGCCAGGTTAGGAAGCTAGAAATCACAGATCGGACACTAAGAAGTTATTCCAGTCCTTGCAGAACAGCAGGAAGAGAGGCAATGACTCACTAGCAGCTCTCTTGGTGCACAGTGCTACATTAAGTGAAGAAGCACACCAGTTCAAAGAAAAATCAGACAAAGCTGCTCTGCAGAGCATTTCTATGATTCTCTGTTAGTCCTCAGACATGAATGTCTTGTATAGTTGACAAAACGACAATGAGTTTCATTAGTATACAAGTACCCATTATCAATCAGAAACAGTAGATTTGGCAGTTTCAATCATAAGGCCTTTATTAAGGAAAAGTTGAGTAAGAATGAGAAGGAATGGACTTCTGAGAGCTGAAGCTGAGCTATGTTTGAATGGAACCAGAAAGTTGTTGAATTTGAGCATTCTGATAGACAAGAGAGCAACTCCAGGGAGTAACACAATCTGCTGCTGGAAAAATACTCTTTAGGGAAAGGGTGGATGCTTCAGAATAAAATTGCTGCACTGTAATTGCATCTAAGTACAACTTACTTTTACCTAGTTTGACTGAAAAGCCTCAATCTACACACAATTTGAAATGTATTTGTACAATAACAGACACACAGCTAGATAGCTTACAAATGTAATACTCTGTCTCATTGGTGCAGCTTTTTCAAACATCACAATGATTGTAAAGTGAAGCCCTTACAAATTAAAAGGGCTTCAGTTATGCTATTAATGGAAATATTAAGATTCTTTAAATTATCTTAATTCATCTATTTGCATGTATGAATACAGTCTTCAACAGGAACTGAAGCCTCTTCAGTTGAGAAAAGAAACATACTTCTTAAAGGACCAGTTAAGTTTAGTAAGTCACTGTATTAAAGAAGGCATTGATGAGAACACTCTTCAAACTCAACTCTAAAAAGCCATCTTTATCAAGGTTAACATGAAAAAAGCACACAAGAAAAATATTTACATTCAAAATTCTTTCACAGCATGGAGTCTAAAGGTATCATCCTTTTTTCTTCCCTTCAACTATGGACCTAAAGGTAGAGGAATTAAGATAAAATGTATATGCTAATTCTGGATGCTTAACTTAATATTTAGAATCTGCTTTTGCAGACTTCTTAGTGTTACATAGTATTGACAAGCAGAATTACCAGCTGACTTCAGAAGTAGACCTGAAAGACAAGCAGATCAGCAAATAATGTATCTGGTCCTGAGCCCTCATCAGAGCCATGTTTGCCTGGCCCTCAATCTTCCCAAACCATTCTAAATTCATGCACAGTCTCCCTGACCAGTGGCTTTTGGAGTCCCATCAATTATTCACCTTGAAGTACATGGACAGTACATCTACTTCAAAGAACAAAAACCAAGTTTTCAAAATAACAAAAATATCTTCTGGCTAACAAAACTTTCCCAAGAGAATTTAAACAGGTCAAACATACAGCACGCAGGATTTTGACCCAAATACTTCATCTGATAAAGTTCTAAGCGACTACACAGTGCTAGATGAATGCAAAAACAACCTTCATTTCTTCAGGATTTGAGTAAGATGTGTGAATTTTAACAACAGGTATCAACGTAAGCTTTGGCCAGGCCTCCAACAGACAAGGTGTATATATAAGTAATTTGCAGTTTTCTTAGAAAGTATCTACGTGTTTCATGCCAGAGTTATTATCAGTGCAGGCACTGTGCAGAAACAAAGAGGTGCATCCTGATGAAGGCAACAGAGTGCATTTAGTCCTAGATACTGTAATAGCCATTTAGGTATCTCCATTAATTCAATGCAACAAAAATTCATTGTTTTCAAAGCTCACTACCAGAATTCTCTACAGAGGAAGGCACCTAAGATAGTATTATTTAAAATCACCTGCGGCTTTCAGATACCATTCCAGGACTTTTTAAAAATACAAAATTCCTGATATTCTACAAATGATAAAAAAGTATGGCCTGAAATCTGAATCAACCTATATGGTCATTAAGAAAGATTTAAGAGACAATAGTTCTTTAGGAATGTGTTCCCTAAACATACTCCTAAAATCACATTTGTTCCATTGCCAACAGACCCATTGACAGCTCTGTGTAGATCAGATATGTACCAGACAAATAACACTCCACCCTGACATAGTGAACTTAGAATCCTGGGAAGATGACAGGTCCATAAAAGGTATAAAAGCAGCTTTAGAATTTGGTGGGATCAAAGTAAAGGAACTGAAAATCAACACTGGTTAGCCCAAATCTAAACAAGACTGTTTCAGAGACCTCCAAAACACAGCTCTTCTTAAACTGAATATATACCAAGGCCAGTTACAAAACAATAGACAAGTCATACAATAAATAAGCCAAATTTCAGGCAAGGCAAGATATATAGCAGTCATATCTTGTGAGCTCAGCCTTCACAGTACTGCTGTGTTCTTCACATCAGACTGGCCCTATTAGCAAAACCTTTGGGGTAAAACCATCATTTAAGTTTGTTCAGTAACTAACACAGCAATAGTTCAGGCTTCTAAATACTTATAGTTATGTATATTGATATGTTTCAACATCTTACTGATGACTTTGAAACAACTATACATTATTCCAGAAGCATGTATAAAGTAACAAAGCATCTACTCAGGTCACAGCTCTAAAGGCAGTAACACAAAACTAGCACTTGGCTGTTAACCATTTGGAATACAACTCAGCAACTAATTTAGAGGCTGATGTAGTCCTAATTAGAGATATTCTTGAAAGAAATCAAGTCAGGCAGGTTTGAGAGCTGACTGTCTGACATGATAGACTTAATCAACATGTTGATCTGCAATGTCTTTTGCTTTCCAAGGATAAGGCCTAACATGAAGCTCTGTGTAACCTACTCAGTGTTACTGTGGAATCCTAAGAAGCAATACATTATATTGAGCTTTACATTCGGGGGAGGCATGAAGGAGGACAGAGGGAATCAATTATTTATAAATGCATGGTAACTTCAAATTCTGTGGTCATTGTGAATCTCAGTAGGAATTCCCGTACTTTGTATGTGGATGAACATGGTGGAGCTTTTGTTCTGTAGAGTCACATCCGTCAGATATATGTGACCATGGATTTATCCAGACTCTCATGCTAAGCTAGCAGCCACTAAAGCTCAGACTTCTCTTCAGTCCCTCCTTGGTAGCCCAAAGGACTTCAAAGGCAGAAAAGCTGCATGGAGTTGACAGAGATCCTACAAAACACCATTTGTACCAGATCAACAATCCTGAACACACATTTTACATGGTTTCATAAAGAGACTAAACTAAAGTCGGCTACTTGTAGGTTCTCAGCCTGTTGATAAAGCATCTGTTTCACCAACATCTTGAAGAAAGCTTCAAAAGAGCACCCTCACCTCTTTGGGGCTGCATTATCAAACCTAGCCTAGGTCCTGGAGAACTGAAAACTTCTTGGTAATTGTTAAACAAGACAATTGATAAGAGTCACACTGGAAGACACTACCTTGAAGCAGCAACATGCTATATGTATGCTAAGCAGGTGATTTGCTGTTGCAAGACACTCCATAAAATAACCATGTAATCCACTTGGTGCCAGTAAAATAATAATTGCCGGTATATCCCTAAACACAGCCACAAGCAAATCTGACTTTTTTGATCTTAAGTGGATCCCAGTGCTACAACCCAAGATGGTAAAAGAGACCTTTCCTGATGAACATGCATAGAATGCATCCCAAGATAACTAGTAATAATAGCTTTCTCAAGAGCAAGCTCCCTTTTTTATGGTCACTCTATTTGTTAAAGTTTTCACAAGTCTAGAATATGAAAAAGTTCCTTTACTCAGCTACAGAATGTAAAAGAAATAGAATATAATCTTCCATAGCTCCCAATCTCTGAAGTATCTCTGAAAAGGAATAAAAGAAAAGGAAAGAGAATTTTATGCGGACAGACTACCCAAGGTTGTCAATACTAAGTATCTACCATCCAAAAAAACCATTCACTAATCCTTACTGGGTGCAAACATTTTAAAACACTGAAAAAACCAGAGCCATTTATAAATAAATTAAAGTGGAAAATACCAAGCAGTTTAGAAACTAAGAATATACTTCTCATACTTGGCAGCAAGAGGAGGTAAAGAGAATTGTCCAGCCTTTTCCTAAGGGGATCACGGTAGACCCAACAGATACATTTGTCTCCAAGAGACGTAATGATGAAAAAAAGAAAAGAGAGAGAAGTCTGATCTACTGTGTAGCTCAGACAGGATCTCTATGAAACCTACACTGACTCGAACTTTAAGACACAGAGCTAAAAGAAAAGATAAGCAGGGAGTAGATACTAGTAGAGATAGAGCTGAAGAAAGTTTAGAGCTAGTTACCTGAAGGTGCTTTTGAACACACAGCATACATCACCAATCTGTGAGAGTTACCTTTCTTTTAACTATGAGATTTTTTACTCAATAGAGAAACAGCCCACTGCTGCAAGCGGAAATGGATAACACCGTAGTCCCTTTGATAGAAGTCATAAGAGAAGGCAACACTCTGTGTCAATGGAGCCATTGGTTACCATAACTACCAAGAAATACACAGCTAACATCACTGCAAAAGCCTCTTAAATGAAATTTTTAACCTGGCTTTTTGTCTTTCAGGATATGCAACCCTTGATGTACTGTAATGCAGCACTAAAACATCTGCTTCCCACATGATTAATTTAAACAAGTAAGTCAAGACACAGTTAGACATACTCTGAAATAGGACACGGCGGAACACAATAGCCAAAGTGCTGAGGCTCTCTAATATATCAGGTAATTGTCTATAGACTTAGAGGGGAATCAGAACAAGACAGCCATAGAAACAGACAGGATCAGCAGTGGCAGATTATTGACTAGTTATACTCTTATAATAACCATATGGCATATTGCTTTCTTCAAGCTTATTTCATAAACTATCAGTTTCAGTATAATAGAAGCCCATCTACCAACCAAAAAATACTCCAGTCTGAATTTTCTCCTGTCCAACTGCATGGGTTTTTTTTTTTAATCCAACAGATGAACTCATTTGAACTATGAGCATATGCCTACTCAAAATGCTTTAGAACTGAAGATCTTGCCTTCTTCAGAACATTATTAATTACCTCTGAAGGACTTGTTAAATTTCATTTGCAAATAGCTAGATACCATATGGGAGACAACTACAAACTATTTCCACCTCCTGACATATCAATGGATTTTAAAATCTATTCAACCTTGCCACAGGTAGAATTTTTAATACTTTCACAAACAGCTACATTTACGAACTTGAATATTTTCTGAAGTCTACACTACATTCTAGTAGATCAAACCAACTGCAATTAACTTAAACATCAAAACCACTGAAATCTGCATGGAAATCAAAAGGTTCAAAAATGTGACAATCTGATTTTCCTAAAACAAATGAGAATTACACAAGGTACCTAAAGCAAATCAGCATCCAGTTATGCTATATTCCAGCTTCTTTTTATAAAGACTGCAGAAATAAAAAAACTAACGCTCAGGTATCCATATAAAGCAAATTATATATGTAATTAGTACTACAAGATTAACATACACCCAGCCTCATACTCCAGAGCAAACCATCTCTAGATTTCCAAAAGCCATCCTAAAGACAATGAAAAGATATTCCAGATTCTAAACTGGAGAGATTTCCTTTATAGCAGATCAGTTAACTAAGACTTCATGAGAAGTATTTTTTGAGCTGCATCAAAAAACAAACTCTGGAGACCAGATAACAAGAACAGAAACAAAAGAATGTTACTACAATATTTGTACACAGCATCTACACAAAATTTTATCTGAGCAGACAGATGGTAGATAAAGTTCGTAAGTAGGCTCCACATTTGATTCCCTTGCTATTAATAGAAGCCTAGGCTGTAGTGGCCAAGGTTATATCGGGCTAGACACACTCCAGTTTCCTAAGTCCACCATGAAGGCCTCCTAACTTTAACATGCAAAGCATTACCTTTGTAACTGTGCAGTTGATTTGTATACACAAAGTTAAAACACTATCTAAACACGCTGCATTGTAGCAATTCAAGTCAATTGGTAAAACTCTCTGTGCGTTTGTACACTTCAATGTTTTTACATTGGTTTAAGCTTAATTTACTTTGTCTTGCACAGCAAACAAAGTTTCTAGTTCACTTAATTGCAATGGCTTAACATCAGTTCTTATCTACATAAGCAGAAGTGACCTTATGTTAAATGCAGACATCCCATATGCTGTCATGTACTGTCCTCCTCATGTCCAAGGGAACTGGAAAATCTACTGCTCAACACTGAGTGTTATTTCTGAACAAATAGTATGCAATTCTTTATCTTTAGTGACCAAAACTCCTGAAAGGACCTACCTCACACACAAGACAATTTACTCTCAAATACTACCATTAAAGGTAATAAATAGGGTACTTCTTCTCATAGAAATGAGAAGATTGTTACTCCCTCAGGGTTTGCATCTGTTTACATTGCAGATTTAAAAGCATTTTTTATTTCTTCTTTATTAAACCAGCTTTCTTCAAGAAGAAAACTGTTTAAAACAAGAAAAGACAACTGGGAAAGCTATACACTCTGAGATGAGAGCAGCATCACAAGTCATTACAATATTCACCCTAAAGTAGTTCAATTTGTGTGTGCTCTGTTAAAATCCTGCCACTAAGAGGAGCCCTAAGTCTACTCCACAACGAACAGTGGAAGAAGTAGTATTAACCTTTTTTCCTACTTCTCAAGATCAAGGGAAACTCTTACTTCAGTGATGCTGAGGAAAGCAAAATCACCACAAGTTGAAGAAGAACCAAAAAAGAAAGCATCACTTCAGCAGCAGCCATTTGAAATCACTGAAGATTAATGAAAACAAAAGAAGGAAAAAATTCTGCCATTGGAGGAAGTCTATCAATAAGAAAAGATTCCACCAAAAAAGAATGAATAAGTGATGAAGGCAGATAGCAAGAGAAAGAAAAGGTGAGAAAAGCGTAAGAAGCAAAAACTGAAGCCACTTCAAGGCCTACAGCAGGAGAATGATGATTACAGATGCAAAGAATCGGAGTCAAGGCAACAACATTCAAGAAACCGAAAAAGCAGAATTAATGAAATCTCTAAGAAATGCAAAAAGAGAAGGAATCTTAAGATGCTGAGTGAGTGATACAGAATTATAGACTGTAAACTTACAAATCCAAGAAGAGAACCAAGGAAAATGTTTTAAAATTTCTGTATGTTCCTAGTGTTTTCTGCTAGGTATGCCACAACTTAGGATTCAACAGCACACCATCTCAGCCAGGCTAAGACAATCAAGACAGACTACGCCAGAAAGCTTGTCAGAAGAGAATCCCCATTCAAGCATTCCAAATGGTCCTCTAGTGAAGTCTTTAGCTCGCTGGTGAATCAATAGGAGCATAAGGAGCTCCAAAAGACACTCAGTTGTAGAATCTGAAGTTTACTGGCTAGGTACCACCTTTACCCAGTAACTGGCTGACTGCTTTTTCCTTCCACCACTGAGTACATATGGGAACAAAGGAGGGTTTAATGAGGTACCCGACTCCTCTTCTTCTGACCAGACACTTCAGTCTTGCCTCCAGTAGGTCAGAATACAAAAGACCTTTGACTTCCACAAAACCCTGCCCTGTTGTATTCATCCAAGCATTACTGCATTCCTTGATTTAAAGCTAAGGTGGCAAAATGAACTGCAGACCAGAAAATCACCCAAAAATGGCTCCCTCTGTTACTCAATCTGTTCACTTGGGCTTATCTGCTCACATGCTGTCCCAAAGTATTTTGACTTCACGGCTAGCTGTGTTAGGCCAAGGCTGCTAGCTGGAAGCTGACAGGTACTGCCTCCCATGCACTCTGCCTTATCAACTTCCCTGAAGGCTGGCACTCGGTGCAAGGGCAACAAGATGCGCATGAGCGTCCTAAAAAAAAGGCACACACACATCAACAAAGCCGCCTGCCGAACGCCGGCGGACTCCTCGCTCAGCCCGTGGTCCGACCCGCAGCCAGGGATGGAGGGAGGCGGCCCAGAAGGCAGCAGGGGCCTCACTTACTGCCCTCCCGCAGGGCGGCTGCGGGCCGGGGCCGCGCTCCCGGCACAGCCCGAGCACAGCTCAGCCGCCCGCGGGGCCGCCCCCGCC